>JARYGA010035229.1:0-28297 GCA_030545235.1 Helianthus tuberosus | reverse complement strand
AAATCCCCAGGAATTTTTTCCATATTCTACAGATTTTTACAGAATTATATAAAAGCTTTCAGAATTTGATTCAAATTCTAGTTAAAATGAGAATTTTTGAGATTTAAAAATAGGTTATTTTAAATCCATTTCGGCAGTTTACCGTTTAACGAACCTGTCGGAACTGGGAACTGACCCAACTCGAAAAATACTATAATTGAAACAAGGGGAATATTCTGGGAAATTCCAGAGCGTATTGGACAATCGGGGTGTGTCCAATACCAGTTAGGGAAATCTCTGACGGTGGAAACGGAAACTCAAAATTGGGCAACCTAGACTCCCCAAACACCCAAACTCCCTTAATGAAAAGTTAATTATTCTTAAATAACAACGTGTTGGCACTATTGGTATTCCCGTACCATTATCCGAACACGTTAAACTACTGACATTGGCTGGCACGCGAACCGGTGCCCGGAAGCCAAACTGAAAACTAATACTACCCTGACCTCCACCACCATACCCGTGTCCTATAGACTCAATCCGGGGTGAAAACTCCTGACCAAATCCAAGTTATAACCATTACTGACTTAGATGCTGATTTGAGTCCTTACTTGCATGTGTGCTATTAAAGTTGAATTTCGTTGCTTATACTATCTTTAGCTGAGACTACCATTTACACTGTGAGTTCCCTTCCCCCACTTTTAAATTGTTTTCCTGTTTTCTGGGGTGAATTGCATGTTACAAACTGTGTTAATTGCTCAAACTATGTGATGTGATTTATCTAACACACGATATTAGCCCGATACAAGTGATTAACGTAAGCCGTGGGCCGTGGATAGTACTATTGGTTTGACAAACCCAGACCACGCCCGACAGAATGTCGGCAACAAGGTCTGTACGCGTCCGTAACCAGGTTATGTTGTTAGACATAACTACCCAAGGGCATTGAAATTCATGAGTTGCAGGTGGTGTGAGTACGTGTCTGTGTGACACGATACGATCAGAACAGTCTAGGTTTCACTTGTGACACTTGTGTAATTCCATCTGTGAACTGTAATATGTGCAATTAAACATGTTGATACATTTTGAAACGAAACAACTAAACCAGTGGGACTCACTAGCAGCGTTTAGCTGATCTTTTTAAAACTAGTAGGCGGACGTAGCATAATAAAAGCTATAATGGCTTGTAGTACCGCTCTTAACATATGGTTTGTAATGTGATAGTTTGAATACATTGTAACCGATGCTCATGTTTTATGTAATGTAATGTTTTAAAGTATGAGGAGTACCATGTGTCTGCCGCACCCCGCAATTGTCTTCTGCTACGAGTCGGGGTGTGACAGAAGATAGTATCAGAGCCATCGGTTATAGCGAATTAGGTATCCCTTAGAGAACCTAGACTAAAATCCTAAGTTAACTCCTCACCCTGAGAAACTCTAGAATCAGAGTGGCGTGGCTACTACCGGGGTGGTCTT
This sequence comes from Helianthus tuberosus, assembly GCA_030545235.1. NCBI lineage: Eukaryota > Viridiplantae > Streptophyta > Magnoliopsida > Asterales > Asteraceae > Helianthus > Helianthus tuberosus. The sequence goes on along the minus strand of JARYGA010035229.1, from coordinate 26,843 downwards.
GTTAGGCAAATGAATTATTATGGTCCGGAACACAATAATTTACCTGCTGATACTTGGGCATTCCGGAAACGTCACGGAGAGAGAAAAGAGAACTTAGATGACATGCTAACTTAACAGTGGTGGAAAAATTTTCAAAACTAAAATTAAAGTTGTGTGCAATACGTGCTTATGTGTACCTCTATGTATTGTTTATTTTCGGTTATGTCAGTCGTTAGAAGCGGTGTTAGAGGTTGTTTTCCTTTACAGGTACTATGTCGAGTCATTCGAGTGACCAGACTACTTCGCATATGGAGACTGATCCTGAGGAGGATCCACAGATGCCTCTGTTGCCCCAGAGCTACTCGCCGGATGAGTCCGGGTACTGTTGTGCTATTTATCCCCCTAGACCCCCTACTAGGCGTGTAGGGGAGGCCTCGAGCGCCTACCGTTCACCATCTCACCACCTGACTAGCTCCTCGGAGCATAGTCGTACCCCGGATGTCGTTATCCCATAGGACCTATTCCTAGGAGCCCTACTCCCGCCACGGGGCACTGGGAGTGGGAGCCGGTAGCCCCTAGGTTACCTACACCCGAGACTCCCCCCGACCCTTATACCCCTTCTACTCCTAGTACTTACACTCCTTCCTCACCTAGTTCTCAGGAGGAACCCCTTGTTCACCTCCGACAGACGGCTCGTCGGAGGGTACCTGTCCTCGGTCCTGTTTTTACCTCACCTATTTCCCCTGTTCACTTGACACCCACACCCATAGGGACCCAGCAGCACTTTACTGCTCGTTTCCTTACCCCACCTAGGGAGGACCCTTACCTTATCATACTTTTGAGCATGGTGGTCCTTCCCAGCCATTTAGGGAGCCTTCCCCACCTGTTTGGGGCAGACCAGTTCCTCCTCATGAGGTGCCTGCTCCCATCACTGAGAGCAGCCTGATGGGATTCCTGTTTGAGCTGATTTCGTTATTGAGGATGGCACGTGATGAGGACGAGCAGCAGAGGAGGACTATGGGAGATTACTTGAGCGTCTTGCAGCAGGCGATCATTGCCTTACAGCAGGGTATGGGATATGTTCAGCATGAACAGGGTCATTTTCGAGCTTTAGTGTATGGATGTGTTGGCGCTATGGTAGGTTTGGTAGCAGGTTTTGCAGGGTTGACGTGTTGGATGTGGCGTTCTTAGTATGGTTTTCTTTCTAGTATAGATAAAGATGATGTACCTTTTATACATCCTACCAAGCACTGGGCTATGCCTATGTCGAGGTAGGAATGTAGCCGTAGTATTTTCGACTCTCGTTGTTTGTGTCATGTGGTAAGATGCATGTATGTCACTTTAGTGACCAGTTTTGACTGCACATTTAAGCACTGACCCTTTTGGGTTAAGTCTATGTGCAAATTTTGACGACTGTAGGACGATGATATTATATATATATATATATATATATCTATACTACTTTATAAAGCATATAGGAAGGACAGAAATGGTCATTTGCCACTTTACAACCATTTGAAGCCCATTGTACAACCTTTAAAGCATGAAGGTGTTGAAAAATCCATTCAACACGCGGACCAGCTTTATGGATCCTAACCGGATCTCTTTGACCCGTTTTTATCAAATGGATCCAATATAAACTATCTTTCACTCAATCTAAACCCTAGATTCATTTCATTCACATCCGCCCCCATTCTTCTTCTCTCTCTCTCTCTCTCACCAGACGCTCTGCATACGTCTCATGGCACGGATTTCACCGACGATTTCACTTCTCAGGTACCGTCTTTTTATCCTTATCGGCATTTTTTCTTGTTATTTGACTTTGATCTGTGAATTTCACTAGATCGATGGATTTCACCGGCGATTTAACTAGATCGACGGATTTCACCGACGATTTCACTTCTCAGGTACCGTCTTTTTAACCTTATCGGCATTTTTTGTGTGTTATTTGACTTAGATCTGTGAAATTTTAGGGTTTCTTTCTCCGGCGATTCCGACATCAGATCTGCTGGGTTCAACTTCTCGGTATGTTGTTTCTACTGGATCTGTGAAATATATTCAGATCTGTTACTTTTTTCTAGCAGATTTGTTATAATACTTGGTTTTGTTTGCAGATCTGTTATAATACTTGCCTAATAAAACATTAATACTTGCCTACTAAATCTGTTATACACTCAAAAACTTACCTGGTCAAATCTGTCTCGCAAGGCCCAGATCCATGAATAAATGTTTAACAGAATATAGGGTTTTTTTTTCTTTAAAGAAGTTTGTATTTTTTATTTGAAGTTGATTATTGTGTTTATCTTGCAAGTATCATCTGGAATTTGAATCGGAACTGTGTAATATTTCAGATCTGCCGTTGAGTTGTTCGTGTTAGGGTGCACCGGAATAACCAGATGTGGTATGTGTTCTGTAGTTTAGTTTTTTTTCTTTAAAAAAGTTTGTATTTTTAATTTGAAGTTGATTATTGATTATTGTGTTTATCTTGCAAGGTATTGTTTGAGCCGTAGCTTTTTTATTCTGCGAAATGTTTGTTTGTTTACTACTGGATAACCAGATGTGGTATGTGTTCTTTACTTTAGGTTTTTTTGAAGCCCATTGTACAACCTTTAAAGCACAAAGGTGTTGAAAAATCCTTCAACAACACGCGGACCAGCTCATATAAACTAACCGGATGCATTTGACCCGTTTTAATCAAATGGATGCAATATATACTTTCTTTCACTAAATCTAAACCCTAATTTCATTTCATTCACATCCGCCCCCATGCTCATATAAACTAACTGGTATGTTTGTAGCTGATTATGTTTGTTACAAATCTAGTATGTTTGTAGCTGATTTACATGCTTATGTTACTGATTATGTTTGTTACAGATCTGGTATGTTTGTAGCTGATTATGTTTGTAGCTGATTATGTTTGTTATAGATCTAATGTTACTGATAAGATTCAGTTTTGCTTTTACAGTTGCCGGAGGGTGGTAAAGGAGTTGTGTACTCCGGATTTTGTGTTCTTAATCTGTCTGAACTGAAAGTGTTTGAGGCTGTGATGCACAAGCTGAGCTTGTGTTCTTAATCTGTCTGAACTGAAAGTGTTTGAGGCTGTGATGCAAAAGCTGAGCTTGTGTTCTTAATCTGTCTGAACTGAAAGTGTTTGAGGTTGTGATGCACAAGCTGAGCTTGTGTTCTTAATCTGTGTGAACTGAAAGTAACAATTGTTTTAAAGTAATGATTCAGGTTAAAACTCTAAACAGCTTTGCACTTGCATCAAATTATAACTCTTTTTAGTAAACTTTTTGAATTTAAAGTGTTTGAGGCTGTGATGCAAAAGCTGAGCTTGTATTCTTAATCTGTCTGAACTGAAAGTGTTTGAGGCTGTGATGCAAAAGCTGAGCTTGTGTTCTTAATCTGTCTGAACTGAAAGTGTTGAGTCTATGATGCAAAAGCTGAGCTTGTGTTCTTAATCTGTCTGAACTGAAAGTGTTTGAGGCTGTGATGCAAAAGCTGAGCTTGTGTTCTTAATCTGTCTGAACTGAAAGTGTTTAAGGCTGTGATGCAAAAGTTGAGCTTGTGTTCTTAATCTGTCTGAACTGAAAGTGTTGAGGCTATGATGCATAAGCTGAGCCTGTGAGGTTACATATGTGTTTAAAACACTTTTACATCATGCTTTAAAGGTTGTTTAAGTTTAGTGGCAAATTACTCTTGTACATCATGCTTTAAAGCGAGGTTACATAACACAATAGACTATGATGATGATTGTATTTTGAGGGTACATAGAAGATCCGAGTAGCATCTTGGCGGGGCAATATCCACGTTGCATAGTTCTCACTCTGCAACCATGTGTTGCAGCCAGGGCTTTAACCGTAGTTGTGTTCATCTCTCAATTACATGTCTGAGTCTTCCAGATGTTTTAAAAGAAAGTATATATCGGATCTATTTGGGTAAAACGGGTCAAATGCATCCGGTTAGTTTGTATGAGCTAGTCCGCGTGTGTTGAAGGATTTTTTAACACCTTTGTGCTTAAAAGGTTGTACAATGGGCTTCAAATGGTTGTAAAGTGGCAAATGACCATTTCTGTCCTTGCTATATGCTTATTAAAGTAGTATAGTATGCTTATTAATTAAAGTAGTATAGATATAGATAGAAGTATAGATATAGAGTATAGAGTATAGATATAGATAGATAATGTGCTTAAAATGATTTTTGCCTTTATGTTTGTTACAGATCTGGTATGTTTGTAGCTGATTTACATGCTTATGTTACTGAAGGTTTAAGTTGAGTGCTTGTAGAGTTGTGATGAATTGTGATGAAAGTAGTTGAATTTATAGACTTCCAAGCATGCTTCCTTTCTGACAAATCCGAACAGTGTTTGCTTTTACAGTTGTATTTGAACAGTCATCGTCAGTAAAAGAATTCAAAAAGGATGGCAGTAAAATATTTTGGATTCTGAAAGGTTGTCAACTATTTGAAGACTTTTTGTGAAAAGTCTTTGATAGGTTGCCAACTGTTAAACTGTTCAACTGTAAAATCAGGAGTTAGGTTTCTGAAAAAGGTTTCGAAAGTCTTTCTGACAGGTTACTGTTCAATTTTTTGGTCATAAAAATTACTAAATCAATTTTTACTTTAAATTCAAAAAGTTTATTAAAAAGAGTTATAAATTGATTCAAGTGCAAAGCTGTTTAGAGTTTTAACCTGATTCATTACTTTAAATCAATTGTTACTTTAAATTGCAAAAGCTGAGCTTGTGTTCTTAATCTGTCTGAACTGAAAGCATGATGTACTATGATGCAAAAGCTGAGCTTGTGTTCTTAATCTGTCTGAACTGAAAGTGTTGAGGCTATGATGCATAAGCTGAGCCTGTGAAGTTACATATGTGTTTAAAACACTTGTACATCATGCTTTAAAGGTTGTTTAAGTTTAGTGGCAAATTACTCTTGTACATCATGCTTTAAAGCGAGGTTACATAACACAACAGACTGTGATGATGATTATATTTTGAGGGTACATAGAAGATCCGAGTAGCATCTTGGCGAGGCAATATCCAGGTTGCATAGTTCTCACTCTGCAACCGTGTGTTGCAGCCATGGCTTTAACCGTAGTTGTGTTCATCTCTCAATTACATGTCTGAGTCTTCCAGATGTTTTGATAAGCAAATGAGCAGGTTATGATGCATAATATGTCTGAACTGAAAGTGTTGAGGCTCTGATGCATAAGCTGAGCCTGTGAGGTTATGATGCATAATATGTCTGAACTGAAAGTGTTGAGGCTATGATGCATAAGCTGAGCCTGTGAGGTTACATATGTGTTTCTTGTGCTTAAAACACCGTGTGTTTGCAGCCATGGCTTAACCTGGTTTGTAGCTGTGTTCATCTCTCAATTATATGCCTGAGTTAGGTTGTAATAGAAGACGTAGAGGCTATCTCGCAAATAACCTTCTAAGTGCATTGGGAAACTGAAACGTAGAGGCTTCTTCGAGACATTGTGATAGATATTCATCGTCTTCTATTAAGACAATGTGAATGTTGGAGTACTTTAGAAGTGTCCAAGGCTTGGAAGAAGGTGGGAGTTGTGGCTTTCGCTACGATATGGAGACTTTGGACGAGTAGAAACGAGAAAGAATTTAATGGCAACAACATTCCGATCGCTAAATTGTACCAGTTTTGTTTTGATAGTCATTATGTATGATTTCAGAAGCTTTGACCATGTTGATATGTGTATTTCAATTTGTTGTATTTATGAACACAGATTATATTAAGAAAAAAAGAAAGTTATTTTTGTATTGTGTAATCATCATCTTCTTAGAGTTTTTGCGTGGTTTGATTTCATTCTTTGATGCGCAATGGAAAGAATCTTACTTTCACTTATACTTGTAGCATTCATACACGAAAACTGAAAACTGACAGGTGTCGCCAAAATGTATATTTTCAAAGCAAAACAAACATGAAGAACCCTCTGTTTTTGCACAAGCAAAACAAACATTAAGAACCCAAAATACCCAAATACCCAAATAACATGATGAAACCCTTTGTTTTTTCATCGAATCAAACCATAAATCAAAATGAGGAACACATCCAAACCATCTATTTTTTCATCGAATCAAACCAAAAATCAATGAGGAACACATCAATCCGAAACTGATCCGATCAGTTCTTTTTAAACAGTTCTCAAACAACCAGGGGTAAGACCGTCTTTTGGCATGAGTGAAATATCAACCTGAGCCCCTAAATTCATTTTTTGCTTTTTTCTTATGAAATCTAAATCAAAATGAGGAACACATCCAAACCATCTTTTTTCTTATGAAATCTAATAATTCAAATTAACTCTTTTATTTTTAAATGTATAACTAATTATTAAAGGCTAAACTGTATATTAAATGTAAACTTTTAATACATACAATACAGAGACAAAACGTCATACCAACTTCGTAGACTTGACGGAACTTACAGACTCGATAACAAAAGACCGTAACATACAATACAGAGACAAAACGTCAAAGATCCACAAGCAATTGTGGATCTTTACTGACGGGTGCACTTCGGAATGACGCAGATATGAATGAATATAACCTCAGTGTAGGTAATTACATATCTACCACTGGGGTTATACTCATTCATATGAATGAATATAACCCCAGTGGTAGATATGTAATTAGCGAGCTCTTGAATTTCAAGGAAAATCGAAGAGCTACACTGGGGTTATATTCATTCATATTAATCACTTCCTGATGTGCACCGCGCCATCTTCTAGGAGGTTGTCAAGTGTTCTCGCCTTCGTAGTTGGTGTTTTGCGTATCTTTACATCCGCAGCCATTCTGTACAACAAAACACATTCAAATGAGGAACACATTCGAATCAAACCAAAAATCAATATGAGGAACACATCAATCCGAAACTGATCCGATTAGTTCTTAATATGAGGAACCCAAATCATGCAATCAAACCAAAAATCAATATGATGAACACACAAGAATCAAAACCAAAACACATTGAAAACCACTGATCCGATTAGTTCTTAATATGAGGAACCCAAATCATGCAATCAAACCAAAAATCAATATGATGAACACACAAGAATCAAAACCAAAACACATTGAAAACCACTGATCTGATCAGTTCTTTATATGAGGAACCCAAATCATGGAATCAAACCAAAAATCAATATGATGAACACACAAGAATCAAAACCAAAACACATTGAAAACCACATATCCGATCAGTTCTTAATATGAGGAACCCAAATCATGGAATCAAACCAAAAATCAATATGATGAACACACAAGAATCAAAACCAAAACACATTGAAAACCTCTGTTTTGATACCCTAAACCCTAAACCCACAAGAATCAAAACCAAAACACATTGAAAACATCTGTTTTGATGCATTTTGAACAATATACTCAGTCGATACATCAACCCTCTGTTTTTTTCAAAATCAACCCTCTGTTTTTTTCAAAATCAACCCAAAATCATCGAATGGATACCAAAATCAACCCTCTGTTTTTTTTTCAAAATCAACCCAAAATAATCGAATGGAACCCAAAATCAAACCAAAAATCATCGAATGGAACCCAAAATCAACCCTCTGTTTTATCAAAATCAACCCAAAATCATCTAATGGAACCCAAAATCATCGAATGGAACCCAAAATCAAACGAATGGAACCCAAAATCAACCCTCTGTTTTTTCAAAATCAACCCAAAATCATCGAATGGAACCCAAAATCAAACCCAGAATCAACAATCTTTTTTTTCACAATATAAACACATTCAAATCATCGAATCAAACCAAAAATCAATATGAGGATGAAGATGAACCTGATCTGTTCGATGATGAAGATGTTCAATGATGAAGATGTTCGATGAAGACGAAGAAGATGATCTGTTGATCTGTTCGATGAAGATGATGATGATGATCTTGGGAGTTGGGAGAGATATTGGGAGTTGGGAGAGCTGTTGATGATGATAATGAAACTGGAGGTCGGCTATTAAGTGTAAATTGTCGCCACACTAGGACCTGTTTGCATAAAACAAAACCGTAGCATACCAATTTTAATCCGAATTCAACCAATTCAACTAACATGCGTTACCTTTTCTAACACATAAAATTAATAAAGTTGAGCCATGATGCATGTGTGTTAGTATGTGTATTCATAATTCATAGTACCATGTATATGCATTTAAATTTATGCCTGAATCATACGTGTTTATGCTATTAAACGAGTTTACCGAGTTACATATTTGTTGCAACTTATGTTGACGTTCTTGAACACCCTCAAGTCGACGCTTTGAATGTCAAATATAGATCAGAAATTATAGGCGGATTGGTTTGAATAGTTTTGAGCTTATGGTTGTGCTTTTGTTGGCTAGGCGCAGTTCGATTTGTTTACATCCTTGTAAAACTCTTTAAATCCCCATCACCAGTTTTGAAGTACCTTAACTGAAAATTTAGATTTTAGTTATGACCCATCTGAACTGAACCTTCTCATGCACACCCTTAGAATTACTAAGAAGTGATTTGTTTTCCTTTGCATCGCGAATTTGGTTTTGGTTATGGCTCAAAACCGAACTGCCCTAAGATAGCCCTAAACTCACTAACCTAAGTGATATGTTTCCTGCCGCATCGCGCGGGTAAAAAACTAGTATATATATATATATATATATATATATAGGGTAGGGATCCTAAGAGAAGTCCACCCTATTTGAGAAACTTGAGAAACATTCTGGACCACACATTTTCCTAAGCTTTTCGTAATATACACATATGTATAGTTTAAAATTGACTATATACATATATGTATATTGTCAAATCTTGAATTATACACATATGTATATATTCAATTTTAAACTATACATATGTGTATATTACGAAAAGCTTAGGGAAAATGTGTGGTCCAGAATGCTTCTCAAGTTTCTCAATTAGCCTAGTACTTCTCACACGATCCTAACCCTATATATATATATATATATATATATATATATATATATTTATATATATATGACGATACTTTTGACTATATGGGTCGTGGATCTATGGATGTGATGAGATTATGTGATGTGGAATGGAATTGTGTGGTATGTGATAACTGAAAATGTGATAAGTAATGATTAACTATGTGATATTAATACATACCTATCTATTGTTTATAATAGAATGGCCCCGAAACGTGTACCTCAAATGACAGCGGCAGAAATTGCCCAACTGATAGCACAACAACTCCAAGTCGTTATTCCCACTATCGTGGCACAGGTTAATGCCGGCGTCAATGCGAACCCGCCACCAGGGCCGGTAGGTCAGAACGATAACCAAATTAATGTTAAGCCAGTTTGCACGTATAAACACTTTATGGAGTGCAAACCAATGGAGTTTAATGGAACTGAAGGACCGAACGGGTTTGTGAAATGGATCGATAAGTCGGAATCGGTCCTTAACCTAAGTAATTGTCCGGATAACTATGCAGTAAAGTATACAACTTGTACTTTTACCGACCACGCTTTGAACTGGTGGAATGCTACTGTGCAATCTCGCGGGCAGGAGGCGATTAATGCTATGACTTGGGATGATCTGAAGATACTGATGAGAGAAAGGTTCTGCCCAATCCACGAAATTCAAAAACTCGAGCATGAGTTTTGGAACCTGCAGATGCAAGGTGCGGATCATGCAGGTTACACCAATCGTTTCAATGAACTGGCACGCATACTTCCAGATATGGTTCGACCGGAGTCCAAGAGGATCCAAAGGTATATCTGGGGACTGGCCCCGGAAGTAAGGAGTATCATGAATTCGGTGGAGTACCTGACCATGCATACAGTGGTAGCTAGGTCAGGCACGGTTACATACGATATGGTTAGACGCAAGATTCTGACAATGCCGGGAGAGTCGGCAGGAATTAAGCGAGAGGCCCTGGAAAGTAGTCGAACATGGGCATCCATACCGAAGAGGGGGAGAGCCACTAGTCAGAGCTACGCTATGACTACACCGATAGGAAACTCTGGTGGCTATAAAGGAACAGCCCCAAAATGCAACAAGTGCGCTTTTCACCATGTGGGTGCGTGCCGAGCAGTGAAATGCTCAAGATGTCATAAAGCTGGGCATTATGCCCAAAACTGTAGAGCACCCATGGAACCGAATCCCAATGCAACTCCTTTTCAACCTCCAAGGCCTCAACCTCTGCAACAGTGACCCCAACAACTGGCGCAACAGATTACCTATCCCCGTGCGTGCTATGGATGTGGCAGCACGGACCACTTCCAAAGAAACTGCCCAAAGCTTGCTCAGCAGTCAGCAGGAAAGAATACGCAGGGCCAAGCTTCTACCTCAAATGCAGCGCGAGGTCGTGCCTTTATACTTGGGTCTGGTGATGCACGCCAAGATCCGAATGTGGTGACAGGTACTTTTCTCGTTTCCGATCAGTTTGCTTCAGTATTATTTGACACGGGCGCGGATAGGAGTTATGTTTCTACTACATTTTGCCATTGTTGAATATGTCGGCTATTGAATTAACAAGTCCTTACCACATAGAACTTGCTAACGGTAAACCTATAACTAGTCACCAAATCATTCGTGATTGTCCTTTAATTCTTAACGACCACCAATTCCTTATTGACCTACTACCGGTAGAGCTCGGAAGTTTCGATATAGTAGTGGGAATGGACTGGTTGTCCAAGTACAAGGCGGAGATTATATGTGAGCAAAAGATTGATAGGACTCCTTTTCCTAATGATGAAGTTATTATGGTACAGGGAGAGAAGTCTGGTACCATATTAAACCTGATATCCGACCTTAAAATGTTGAAGTGTATACGTCAAGGATGTGATGTGTTATTAGCCAGTGTAATGACGCCTGAACCAGAAGAGCAACGTATTATGGATATCCCAGTAGTGTGTGATTACCCAGACGTGTTTCTCGATGAATTGCCTGGATTGCCACCCAATCGGCAAGTCGAATTCCGTATCGACATACTACCGGGAGCCGCTCCAATTGCAAAAGCACCTTACCGGTTAGCACCTTCAGAGATGCAAGAACTATCATCTCAGTAACAAGAACTGCTAGACCGAGGTTTTATCCGTCCCAGTTATTCACCTTGGAGAGCACCAGTGTTATTTGTGAAGAAAAAAGATGGAAGCTTTCGGATGTGTATTGACTACCGGGAGCTGAACAAGGTTACCATAAAGAATCGATACCCTCTACCGCGAATCGATGATTTATTTGATCAGTTGCAAGGAGCCTGTTACTTTTCCAAAATGGATCTTAGATCCGGTTATCATCAAGTGAAAGTTCAAGAGGAAGATATCCCTAAGACAACCTTTCGAACTCGGTACGGTCACTATGAGTTCCTGGTTATGCCCTTTGGGTTAACCAACGCGCCCGCGGTATTTATGGACCTCATGAACCGAGTTTGTAAACCATATCTAGATAAATTCGTCATAGTCTTTATTGACGATATTTTGATCTATTCCAAGAGTAAAAAGGAACACGAGCACCATCTACGAGCCATACTAGAGATATTAAGGAAAGAGAAGTTGTACGCCAAGCTTTCAAAGTGTGACTTTTGGTTACAAGCGGTACAATTTTTAGGACATGTGGTAGATCAACAAGGGATTCATGTTGACCCTAGTAAGATCAAAGCTATTAAGAATTGGCAAGCGCCTAAATCTCCGAAAGAGATACGCCAATTCTTGGGATTGACTGGATATTACTGTCGCTTTATTGAAAACTTTTCCAGCATTTCAATCCTTAACTGCCTCGACGTAGAAAGATCGAAAGTATGAATGGGGCGAAGAACAAGAAACAGCCTTTCAGCTGTTAAAACAAAAGTTATGTGAAGCTCCAATCCTGTCATTACCCGAAGGTAACGATGATTTCGTCGTATATTGTGACGCATCTCGGAAAGGACTCGGATGTGTCCTAATGCAAAGAAACAAGGTCATTGCTTACGCGTCTAGACAGCTAAAAGTACATGAAAAGAATCACACGACGCATGATTTAGAGCTGGGCGCAGTGAGTTTTGCACTTAATATCTGGAGGCATTACTTTTACAGTACCAAATGTACAATTTATACAGATCACAAGAGCCTCCAACATATTTTCGATCAAAAGGAGCTAAATATGAGGCACCGCAGATGGGTGGAGCTATTGAACGATTACGACTGTGAAATAAAATACCATCCAGGTAAGGCTAACATAGTAGCCGATGCCTTGAGTAGAAAAGACAGAGTAAAGACACTCAGAGTGCGAGCTCTTGGAATGGTTGTGCAAACCAGTCTTAAAGAGCAGATTCGTAAGGCTCAAATGGAAGCGTTGGAGGAAGGCCAACTAAATAGCGAAAACTTACACGGAAATGAAGGGAATTTTGTGAGGAAACCGGATGAAGTGTTGTATTACAAAAATAGGGTATGGATTCCTACTCTCCATAACCTACGTCAATTGGTTATGGATGAAGCTCATAAATCTAAGTACTCTATTCACCCTGGTACAGAAAAGATGTACCACGACCTTAAGGAATTTTATTGGTGGCCATGTATGAAAAAGGACGTAGCAGAATACGTGAGCAAATGCTTGACTTGTGCCTGGGTTAAGGCAGAATATCAGAAATCCTCGGGAATGTTACAGCAACCCGAAATACTGCAATGGAAATGGGAGCAAATCACGATGGATTTCGTGACCCATCTTCCAAAAACACCCCGAGGTCATGATGCGATTTGGGTAATAGTGGATAGACTAACCAAATCGGTGCACTTTATTCCAATTCGTACTACCTACAACACCGAAAAATTGGCCGAGATCTACACGAATGAAATTGTGGCTAGACACGGGGTGCCAGTTGCAATCATTTTAGACCGTGATAGTCATTTCACTTCATACTATTGGCCACGGTTACAAGAAGCTTTGGGGTCTAGAATAGACCTGAGTACGGCTTACCATCCCCAAACCTACGGCCAATCAGAACGAACGAACTATCCAAACATTAGAGGATCTGCTTCGTGCTTGCACCCTAGACTTTGGAGGAAGTTGGGATAAGCACCTTCCTCTCATTGAATTCTCTTACAATAACAGCTATCATAGTAGCATACAAGCGGCACCGTACGAAGCACTATATGGCCGGAAATGCAGATTGCCACTTTGTTGGGCGGAAGTGGGCGACACTCAACTCGCGCGGTCATAACTAATTCAAGAGACGACATATAAGGTGCATAAGATCCAAAGTAGACTGAAAGCGGCCAGAGATCGGCAGAAAAGTTACACCGATGTTCGCAGGAAACCGTTGGCGTTTGAAGTAGGTGACAAAGTACTGTTAAAAGTGTCACCGTGGAAAGAAGTGATCAGGTTTGGCAAGACAGGAAAGTTGGCTCCGAGATACATTGGACCGTATGAAATTATTGCTAAGGTTGGATCTGTAGCGTACCGACTGAAATTACCAGATGGACTGAGCACACTTCACGATGTCTTCCACGTATCCAACTTAAAGAAATGTATCACGGATGAAGCAGCTATTATCCCGTTAGAAGATGTGCACATTGATGACAAACTCCACTTTGTGGAGGAACCGGTAGAAATAGTAGACGGGAAGACCAAACACCTACGTTACAACAAAATCTCGCTGGTGAAAGTCTGGTGGAACTCAAAGCAAGGACCTGAGTATCCCTGGGAACGGAAGGATGAATTTCGTAGGAAATACCCACATCTTTTCCCTAACAAGACGAATTGAATTTTGGGGACGAAATTTCTAAACCAGGGGAGACTGTGACACCCAGGATGGAACCAGGTACATCATAAGCGGTCCAAAACTATATAGCACACTTAACACTTTAATCGCACGAAAACCCTAAAAACGTGTGTGATTTATATGCTTGATTAAATGCTATCTGTTATGTCTCGGAGGCATCCGAGAACATGTTATTATTAACATGACACTAATAAGGACCCATGATGTGAAATTGGTATCCTTAGACTTTAAACACGTGTTAAACCGGAACTTTCCGTTTAACAGCGCATTAAACCTTTGACTTCGATTATTAGGTTATCGGTAGCATTATTTAAAATTTCGAGTTCCAGGAACAACTTAGTTTTGTGCCTTAGACTGTGACATAAGGTTTGAAGCCAATCGGAGATTGGGCACGCAAAACGAAGCAGCTTCCCGGTTAGGGAAACGCCTTCGTTTCAGGTATAACATAAGGCAATCAAACGTGCAAGGAACGATCGATCAAGCTTAAAAACATTTAAACCACACTAATACGAGTCTTTTATGATTAAAACGTAACTGGGTTCGGATTTCAAGACGGTTATTCATGATTTTTAAAACTGAGTCTCTTGACACTAATTAGCGCGAAACGGAGTCCGTCACGCAAATCGAGAACGCGCGCGAGAACCGCAAACGAACCTACACACTCAACGAAGGATAAACCTTATCTTTTCACACGTTTTTCGAGGCATGTGGTGGCCTAGGGGGGCCCACCCCAAACCGCCACCACCCCTATAATATATATATATATATATATATATATATATATATATATATATGTTTTTTTCATTTTTCCTTTTAATCTCTCTCAAAAATCCACAAAAATTCTGCATCTTTCTCACTTTTCTCTGCTGATTTCATCATAAACTTCAACAATTTAAAGATATCAACTCATTTTCTTAAGTGTTTAAGCATGGTTTCTTGAGTACACTTGATTTAGGTCATGAACAACCATTTTAATCCATGAAATTTTGAGTTTTAAACAAGTTTATGGACTGAATATGAACACCATTTGAATACTCTGGTGTTATATAGCAGCCATGGTTATAAATCTTTGGGTTTTGATACCCTAATCAACACCTATTCGACAGAAATCTTTAACTAGTCTATTAACCGAAAAACATTGAATTAAAGCTTGATTGATCTAAGTTCTAGCATATTTGGATTGTGATTGATGTGTAGGTACTGAATATAGCTTATACTTACTTCTGGACTCAAGAAAAATACTCGGACTCAAAGAAATCGCTAGGTATATAACCCGAAACTCGAAACTAGCATAGGCAGAATATTGTTTTAGCTATACCTTGGTCCGTGATACTTGGATTGAGCTGAAACTTTTTGTGGTGATTAACGGTAGTGTCAGGAAGGTCCACGTAAAATTTTAGAATTTTTGGAATTTTCTAAGATTTTTGGTGAAATTTTGACTATTTTATCAAAAGAATTATGGAAAAAATATCAAACGAATTCAATAAATCTCCAAATTTTACAGAGACACTAAGGAACATATAAGGAATGTTATGAGAAAACTCGGAGTCCATTGGTTGAGATTTGATTTGGGTTAAAAATCCGCGTTTTTGTAAGTTTTCGGTAGCTGGAAACGCACTGAAACGAAATCAGAATAATCTCAAATTTTTGGAGATGTTTCTGGAAACATAAGGGATGTCCAGGAATTTTTTGGGAATTTTTGGATCAACAGGGTAATTAATGTTAATTATGGGGTTAAATATGATTTTATAAATAATTTATTTAGACAAGTAAAATGCAAAAATAAATCCCCAGGAATTTTTCCCATATTCTACAAATTTTTACTGAATTATATAAAAGCTTTCAGAATTTTATTCAAATTCTAGATTAAATGGGAATTTTTGAGATTTAAAAATAGGTTATTTTAAATCCATTTCGACAGTTTACCGTTTAACGAACCTGCCGGAACTGGGAACTGACCCAACCCGACAAATACTATAATTGAAACAAGGGGAATATTCCAGGAAATTCCAGAGCGGATTGGACACTCGGGGTGTGTCTAATACCAGTTCGGGAAATTCCCGACGGTGGAAACGGAAACTCAAAATTGGGCAACCTGGACTCCCCAAACACCCAAACTCCCTTAATGAAAAGTTAATTATTCTTAAATAACAACGTGTTGGCACTATTGGTATTCCCGTACCATAATCCGAACACGTTAAACTACTGACAATGGCTGGCACGCGAACCGGTGCCCGGAAGCCAAACTGAAAATTCATACTACCCTGACCTCCACCACCATACCCGTGTCCTATAGACTCAATCCGGGGTGAAAACTCCGGACCAAATCCAAGTTATAACCATTACCGACTTAGATGCTGATTTGAGTCCTTACTTGCATGTGTGATATTAAAGCTGAATTTCGTTGCTTATACTATCTTTAGCTGAGACTACCATTTACACTGTGAGTTACCTTCCCCCACTTTTAAACTGTTTTCCTGTTTTCTGGGTGAATTGCATGTTACAAACTGTGTTAATTGCTCAAACTATGTGATTTGAATTATCTAACACACGATATTAGCCCCAATACAAGTGATTAACGTAAGCCGTGGGCCGTGGATAGTACTATTGGTTTGACAAACCCAGACCACGCCCGACAGAATGTCGGCAACAAGGTTTGTACGCGTCCATAACCAGGTTATGTTGTTAGACATAACTACCCGAAGGCATTGAAATTCATGAGTTGCAGGTGGTGTTAGTACGTGTCTGTGTGACACGATACGATCAGAACAGTGTAGGTTTCACTTGTGACACTCGTGTAATTCCATCTATGAACTGTAATATGTGCAATTAAACATGTTGATACATTTTGAAACGAAACAACTAAACCAGTGGAACTCACTAGCAGCGTTTAGCTTATCTTTTTAAAACTATCATGCATTTCAGGTAAAATGAAACAGGAGTGAACCTGTGCGTTTGGAAGAATCTAGTAGGCGGACGTAGCATAATAAAAGCTATAATGGCTTGTAGTACCGCTCTTAACATATGGTTTATAATGTGATAGTTTGAATACGTTGTAACCGATGCTCATGTTTTATGTAATGTAATGTTTTAAAGTATGAGGAGTACCATGTGTCTGCCGCACCCCGCAATGGTCTTCCGCTGCGAGTCGGGGTGTGACACTAACCATGTTCAAAATACAAGTATACCTATACTTTAAAATACGAATATGAGAACCATATGACAAAACGAGTTAAAAATATATTATTTTTAACAAAACCCCCGAATGTTTGCATGAGAATAACATAAGTTAAAATATAATTATTTTAACTAATGTACTACATTTGAAATTATATATATATATAATTGTAAAAATTATATATACACCATACACGAAAGAGGGTCAAGTATACTCACGATTTGGAAATGCTTTCCACAAAGTGAGTCTGGATGTTTTGGAGGATGGAACACTAAAGTTATCCTAAAAGGATAAACAAAGGTGTGTGAGTTTATGGATTCGTTGATGGAATGGATTCGTGAATTTATAAGTATCGAAATATATAAAAATAAATCTTTGTCAAGACACTCATTTGGACACTTTGTTTAGTGTGTGTTTCATGGGCACTAATTCACCCATTAGAAGTCCAACTTGAGGAATCAAGAACTAAGATATTATCCACCTTAACACATAATATCCTATCATTATTTTGGTAAGTACCATGGTTTGGTTTTGGATTTTATATATATATATATATATATATATATATATAGGAGGAGTTGGGTAGAAAGTGGGTTTTTCCTAGAAAGTC
This sequence comes from Helianthus tuberosus, assembly GCA_030545235.1. Lineage (NCBI taxonomy): Eukaryota > Viridiplantae > Streptophyta > Magnoliopsida > Asterales > Asteraceae > Helianthus > Helianthus tuberosus. The sequence goes on along the minus strand of JARYGA010035229.1, from coordinate 9,357 downwards.
TATGAAGCAATAAGAATGTGACACGTGGCATGGAGGGAAGCAATAAGAATGTGACACGTGGCATGGAGGGATTTTAACTAAAAGGGCACTTGTGTAATTTCACATTTTATTTTATTTTTTGGAATTTTATCTCGCATTAACTAACAATGCCTATAATTATGGAAACTGTTTCTTCAATATTTTTTGTATTTCGCAACCTTCTCCTTCTTCATCTTCGTCATCATCAAACACTTCTCCATCTCCACCATCTCCGAGTTCATCATCACCATTCAAATACTGTTCGTATCATCTCTGTTTTCTTGACGATGTGTTTTAACAGCAAGCAAATTAATACAGTTGTGTTTTAGCAGCAAGCAGATTCATACAGTTGTGTTTTAACAGCAAGCATATTCATACAGTTGTGTTTTAGCATTCAGATTCATACAGTTGTGTTTTAACAGCAAGCAGATTCATACAGTTGTGTTTTAACACCAAGCAGATTCATACAATTGTGTTTTAATAGCAAACAGATTCATACAGTTGTGTTTTAGCATTCAGATTCATACAGTTGTGTTTTAACAGCAGGCAGATTCATACAGTTGTGTTTTAACAGCAAGCAGATTCATACAGTTGTGTTTTAACAGCAAACAGATTCATACAGTTGTGTTTTAACAGCAAGCAGATTCATATAGTTGTGTTTTAGCATTCAGATTCATACAATTGTGTTTTAACAGCAAGCAGATTCATACGCTGTGTTTTACCATCCATGCTGGTAATGCTGGAGGATTTCTTGACGCTGTGTTTTAACAGCAAGCAGATTAGCAAGCAGATTGATGTGTTTCTTCATGAAGGATAGAAGGAAGAGAGAGAGAGAGAAAGGGAGAGAGAGAAAAAAATCGCATGACATGTGGGGTGGTTATTGAATGACAATTATTTCCATATTTAAAACAAGCTAAATGACATATCTACCCCTGATTAATTAAATAATCCTATTTTAAGAAACACATATTACCAAAATGCCACCAAGATGATCTCAACCATTAAACACACCCATTGGATGACCCAGGTCGCTTCCTAGACTTTCTAGGAAAAACACACTTTCCGTAGGATCCCCACTCTATATATATATAGGGTAAAGTTCATTTGAGAACCACATTTATTGTGAGAACCGTGACAACCAATGTGAACACAAAAAAATAACCTAAAAAAAACTAACCCCCCACCCCCGCTCCCAAAAAAAATAAAATCAAATCCCCCCCAAGCTAAATACTAAAAACTAAACCCCAAAAAAAACCTACAAAAATCTAAAAAACACACAAAAAACATTTTTAATATTTTTTACTTAAAAATCACTACTCTTAGTAGCCAAAAAAATATTTTTTTAATTTTTTAAATAACAAAATATAGCGAATTTGAAGTAAAAAATAATTAAAAAAATTGGGTTTTTTTTAGGTATTTTTAGTTGTGTTCATATTGGTTCTCGCAATGTTCCTAACGCATCCCTCTCCTATATATATATATATATATATATATATATATATATATATATATATATATATATATATATATGGTAGTATCTGAAGAAAATCCTTATAATTGAGAAAACTTGGGGAAACTCTATCCTCACGATTTTTTTTCTTTTTGAAAAAATGTACACATGTAATATACATGTTTTTAAGGGTTTTGAGAAAAATAATCAAAAAAGCGTCGAGTGGATATTTAAAAAAAACAAGTTTCTGGGGTAACATATGTCAAACGAATGTAACATATGTTACACCAAAACTTGTTTATTTTTTTTTAAATCCACTCGCGCTTTTTTGATTTTTTTTTTTTGCCCAAAACCCTTAAAAACATGTATATAACATGTGTAATTTTTTTCAAAAAAAAATTCGGGAACTTTGAGTTTGGGGTTTTCTCGCCACAAGTGGATTTTCCATATATCCTTCCCCATATACAGTGGCGGAACAAGAACGATTTAGTTAGGGGGTTATCATATGCTTATATTCTATATTGGTTCAAATTTAGGGGTCCATCTCTAAATTTGTTCTTCAAAAACTCAAAATTTATAAATAAAAATTCAAAAAATTCCGGTGACCGGAGGGTCAACGGACCCTCTTGACCCTCCTCTGGTTCCGCCCCTGCCCATATATATATATATATATATATATATATATATAGAAACGGGATCAGGAGAAAACGACTAAAAGTGTGAAAACGGTGAGAATGGATCATGGCTGTACATGTGGCACGCGATATAATGAAGGGCAGAGGGGCTTTTTTGTCCTTTTATATTCTTTTTTTCAATGCGTCTCACAACACCGCTTCAATTTTTGTTGTGTAAGATTTTTTTGGTGTTTAGTTAGATTCAATAACTACCTGCCGTTTTATTGGTTTTTTAGACCTGCCTCGATGATTTAATCGTTTTTGTATTACATAGTAAATATTTTGGCGTTTATGGCGTCACCAAATTCATTAAAATCAATTAATAATTCTAACTTCTTTGCATCCATGGCGTTCCCAAATGCATTAGGCGTTTTTGTAGACTTCACCACTTCAATAAACCCCATATATGTTATAAAGGTAAATTTATTGGCGTTCATGGCATTTTTAAATTCATTATAATTCATTAGTAAGTCAAATGAGTACAACTAAGACGAAATCAAACAAAAACTAATAGTCTTATGTGGATGGTATTACATCGGAGATGTAACCATCACTTTGTTCATCACTTTCTTCAGACTCATCATCAACAACTTGTGCATTAGTGTATAACGCCATAATCTTGTCTCGTCTTTGTTGCATCATATACTTAAATATCATCACAACGCTGGATAATACATCGTTCGAAGGTGCTAAATCACAGAGCTGTTACAGAAGATGTAGTCTATATGTGTTCTGTATTTCGTCCATTGTCAATGAATAATCCACCCGTGTTGATAACTCACGTTCACCGTTCTTGATTGTTCATCCAAACTCCAATTGGTAACTTTTGGTAGATCAGTATCGTCAACATCATCATTATCATCTGCTGGAAATTTTCTCTTTAATCTTCTTATTACTGTTCGAGTCCTTTGTAACACCCTAACATGTTTTAACCAAAAGAGACGCAGCGGAAAATACCGACTCAAAAATTCTTTATTTCTTATCTATATTACATACTTGGAGGTTCATTTCTAAAATGTCAAACACTTTCTTGAAAAGATTTACAACCTTCATTCTTAATTAAAGCATCAAATGTAATATATAAATACAAGTCATGTGACTGCTCTTCCCGTACAATCCTTGCTCTTTGATTCGATCTTCAACCTCTTAGACTCCATAATGATGTTAATTCCGTGCAACCTGCAATCACCACATACATGCGCATCATTAATATTTGGTGACGTCATTCATAATCTAAACATACATAATTAAATGACCATGCCACATTTTTTTTCTACTCATGCTAATCCTTTCGATTATCATTCCAAGTACAATCATGCATCCCAATCATTAAATCTTCATAAGGAAAACAATAGTATACCTGCATTTTCATTTCATTCTCAAAGCACTTGATTAGTAACGTTAATACTCAAATGTATTGTAGCCACGCATACATGTATACAAGCTCTATTCTTTCGTGTACAATCAATCCCACTTTGTGCATACACATATACGTATATTTATACACACACACACATACATACATACAAGCTCTTACATACCACTTACATTCCCATATAATTTTTCTAACATATCCTAGTCACAAAATCCATATAAATAAGTCTCATGCGTACAAACTTACGTGCATGTTCATTTCTATTCATGCTTACCTATGGATTTCGTCACTAACATGTAGGTAGATCTATACACATACATATCTCCAAACTTATTTCTTCCCACACATACTTTGAGTGAACGTTCTTGCTCATGAGTGAACATTTCAACTGTTGAGTGAACATTCCTGCTGATGAGTGAACGTTCCAACTGCTGAGTGAACATTCTTGCTGACGAGTGAACGTTCCAACCGTTGAGTGAACATTCTTGCTGACAAGTGAACGTTCCAATTATTGAGTCAACATTCTTGCTGATGAGTGAACGTTCCAACTGCTGAGTGAACATTCTTGCTGACGAGTGAACGTTCCAACCGTTGAGTGAACATTCTTGCTGACAAGTGAACGTTCCAATTATTGAATCAACATTCTTGCTGATGAGTGAACGTTCCAACTATTGAGTGAACATTCTTGCTGACAAGTGAACGTTCCAACTGTTGAGTGAACATTCTTGCTGACAAGTGAACGTTCCAACTGTTGAGTAAACATACTTGCTGATGAGTGAACGTTCCAACTGTTGAGTGAACATTCTTGCTGATGAGTGAACGTTCCAACTGTTGAGTGAACATTCTTGTTGAGTGAACATTTCAACTCTTGAGTGAACATTGGCTGTAGATTATGGCAGCTTGCTGTTGTTTCCCCTTGTCTGCTTGGCCGTAAGCTACGGCTGACCTGCCGTAGCTTACGACGGGTTCTTTCACTCTAACCCTTCTTCCTTTTTAATTTTCACAAGACAACCGTTAGATATCTGAACTTCCTTCTTCCACATTTTTCATGCTTCCAATACGTAACATGACCGTAATTCAAGCCCCCATATCCTCTTGCTACTTAACCCTAAGATCAAACCATCTAACGCATCACGCTATGTTTCTTTCTACATTTTGACCCGTTAACTTCTACCGTGTAATTCCAAACATAGATGACCACCAACGACTTACCACCTTAACTTCATTAATAAATAAGAAGTGATTCCGGAAATCACATACCTTAAGCATCCTTGTCCGTGCTTGCTTCCTCGCCTCCTTTTGACCCGTTAGCCTTCCATGCTTGAGTCCGTGCCAATGTGCTTCCTATCCTTTCATGTCACCACATCCATATTCTTCGTTAGCATACAAACCCATACTTATCGTCAATCATCTCCAATTCATACTTTAAATTAGACTTTCATTAATCATTTTTAACAACATAAGGTATAGATCAACAATCACATCTTTTCAAGCTCGTATAATTCTACATGCATCATACACAACACATAATGATATAACATGTACCGTATGAGTTCTCAAGTCTTACATTTATGTTAGGAAGCCTACCATACAATTCTCACCTTCGTTGACTCTCCAAAAAGTCAACTATCAAACATACAAGTTTTCATCCTTATAACCATACGTTTATGTTGACAAAGTTAACCATACTAATAACACTCATGCATTTCATACTCATGTTCTAGGATACACATGCGGGCATATAATTTCTTACACGCACACATATACGTAATACATCTCATTCATACTATCATTTTCATGTCACTGCAACTAACACTATAACACATATTAGCTAAACCAATATCATTCTAATATTACACCTTTCTAAAAATCTCATATGCTTCACATTTATTGTACATTTAATCCATAATTTCAATTAAGAAATCTGTCAAACATATGGTGAACATTATACCACTCTAACATAGAGTACAGCCTTCTAATGCACACTTTTTACCAAATCATATAATCAACCTAAAATCATACATGTATTCCATCTAAAATACATTTCTCATGTTCCATTACCACTAAATACATGACATTCTCATGTTATACATGTTCATCCTTTACTTGCATTCGATCTCTTCTAGCAATTTCACCTAGACATTTCATCGAACACTTGGTGTGCATACCACTATTCAAGCATAATGTACAAGTCTATCATGTAAACTCATATCATGTTCAATTTATCTAACAAGAATTCATCATATACCACATTATACATTAAAATTACACAAGAATTGAACATAGATAATTCATTCATATCACCATCCTTACCACTACAAGTGGGTTTTATAACAAAACATCAAATTACTTAAATTCTTGCATAATCCATGTCCTATATAGTCATTCTAACATATATTCATGCTTAATTTCATACAAATTCATGGATTGATCATAACCCACTTCATGCAAAACCACCAGATTGGATTCTACAACTTACCATATGTCTATTAAAGCTAGATGGTGAAGAATCTTCATTCATGCATTGATTTTAGCTTCAAATCCTTCTTCAATTGCCTTGATTTAGAGAGTTGTGGGGAGAACTTCTTTTTTTTCTTTCTGTGCATATGCATATGTCGACATATACATATTCCCCACTTAAAACCTGAATTTTTATAAAGTTTGTCCCAAATGCCACTTTCAGTCCCTCTAACTAGGGGTTTGGTTATTTGAACCCAATACTCCCATTTCCAACCATCCAACCTTTATGTTAATAACTAAGTTACATAACTTAGTTATTTTATCTCGTAACGTAAAGTAAGAAATTTTTTTATTAATTTCAATTTCAGTTTTTGGGGCGTTACAAGTCTACCCCCTTAAAGGAGGTTTCGTCCCCGAAACCTTTTTCACCCTTTTTAATCAAACTATAACTACCTTTACTTATCGAATGCTCATTCCTTCATTTCATCCACTATGTATACTATGGCACAAATTCACTCGTGTCTTATTCGAATAAGCTTTATTTATGAATCAACGTAATCATATGTTTTGTCTCTATCTCTTTTATTAAGCAAAATGCTTTCATACATTTATTAATCATGACTAACCGATCGCTCCTACTTTTACTCATAAATCATTCTTGATAGGTTATCCTTAACATGTCTTCTAATTACTTTCACAATCATACAAAAATTAGAATATGGTCATGTCTTTATCATAAATATTAAGTTATAGTATCGCTATCGCAACGAGACTACTAATTCATACTCACTTATTCATACTTAACTCGAGTGCTGAGTATCATTCCATGTTTGCTACCGTTACTTTTGTTGTGCACGCCTTCCGGTTAAACCTTGAATCACTTCATTCATGCCACTTTATTATTTGTTCTCTTTTCATGCACTACTTATATTATTTAAGTAAATATGTTGCAAAAGTTTCATCATACGAGTATTCAGCTAATACTCCAAAACTTTCACTCAAGGTCCTAATGGCAAAATTTTAAGATGAAATTTCTTCTTATGTTGACCAGAAAAAGTCAAACATTCCATTCTATACCATACTTATCCTACCATTCGTTAGTTCGTAGGTCGTATTCAATCTACCAATTCATACATATCAATCATGAGTTAAAAATTTTACTAACCTCGATTTTATTGCATAATCAACGATCCGCGACCCGGATCGGACCACTCCTTCATGAATCCATTCTATAATTGGGTTGACCTTTTTCTTCATGTGATGAGCTTCTGCTCATGAACACCCTTCCACCAACCCTACTAGTTTCATCACTTCAAGCTTTTTACCATCTCATTTACAAAATTAAATGGTTAGCGCAAATCGTTCAATCATTCATTCTATTCGTTGTTTATTCAACTATAATACTTTCACAAATTTCTCACTTACATGCTATAGTTCATTACACATCTCATTTCTTATGTACTTTTCTTTTAATTCTTTAATTATTTGCCAGCTTTTGCACTTTGACTTTTCAAAGTCAAACTGCAACTTATTATTTATTTCGTATGCATATTGAAGCACGCATTCGTACTTGCCTTCGGTTTGACATACTCACAAAACATCAGTTCATAGTTTTAGCATTTGTTGCAAAAACTTTCCTTTCCATTAATGCTTAAGCCATTCGCTTGGGTCTTAGCTCATCATTTGCCCCACTTCTCATGAGTCAAGTTACAATGTGTCTATCACGTAACTTCATTCAATACTCTTCTCAACTAATATATTACCATTACTTGCTTTCTAGTTAACAACCTTATCTTCGTTTGGCTTTTCAGGAATCCAAACTATTAATGCATTCTTATTTACATTTTATCAATCAGCTATAACTTATCCTTCACATGTTCATTCATGCATTTACACAAACATATGCATTCCGTTAGTCAAGCGATATGATTAACCCAGCAGTGCTATTATCACCGCTTACTCACTATGTTTATACTTACCTTAGTTGGGGAGAGAGGTGCAATTCCTCCTTTATCCTTACTCGACTCTTAGTCGTTGATGAATCCGATCCTTCATTCTCACGTGTCTTGTACATACCTACTTAAGGATTTCAGTCTTTTCATTCTTACATATTACTCTTATGTATTTAATATGTATTTGCCTACAGATAATACCTTTCATTCATACTTTGCATTCTTTTATGTTTGAATCCGCCAATAGATTCAAACCTTTCATTCTTTATGTTTGAATCCGTCAATAGATTCAAACCTTTCAGTCTTTATGTTTGAATCTGTCAGTGGATTCAAACCTTTCATTCTTACTTTGTTGGTCCGTGCTTGCTTACGGATTCAAACATTTTCATTCTTACTTATTTGATCCGTATTTACTTACGAATTCAAACATATTCATTCTTATAATTTACCCTCATTATCTTGAGAGTCTTACAATTTCTTACACCTACACGTCCACCTACTACCCAATTCTACTGGACATACCTGCGATGATTATCTTGGTCTCACGAATGTCACATGCTTCTTGCATACTGGCCAGGCACGCAATCCACATACTAGTTTCGTGCCTTCATGAAATCATCGCCTTATGTCCGAAGAAGTGGGTTTCAGATCGTGTAACATCTTTAAAACCTTACCAAGACAATATCATTATCCTTCGTTTAATATTTACCCTCCCCAAGGAGATTTTTTTTTTAACATCGGTACCCATATATATTAATATTGTGTACCTGGGGTCCATTTGTCTAGTTACATGCTTTGGTATTCATCCTAGTCCGCATCCCCGCATCATCCTCCTCAAACACTTAAGCTTACCTTGCATATACAATACAGTTAGCTTCTTTATATGAGTACATAAGTACATGCTTACATTCAATTCTACCTTTGGATCTTGATCGAGTCTTGGATTGTACAGTTTCCTTGTCACAAGAGCACACAGGTTTGAGTTCAAGTACTTACTTCCTCGTACTTGATTCTCTCAAACCAGGGCTCTGATACCAACTTGTAACACCCTAACATGTTTTAACCAAAAGAGACGTAGCGGAAAATACCGACTCAAAAATTCTTTATTTCTTATCTATATTACATACTTGGAGGTTCATTTCTAAAATGTCAAACACTTTCTTGAAAAGATTTACAACCTTCATTCTTAATTAACGCATCAAATGTAATATATAAATACAAGTCATGTGACTGCTCTTCCCGTACAATCCTTGCTCTTTGACTTGATCTTCAACCTCTTAGACTCCATAATGATGTTAATTTCTTGCAACCTGCAATCACCACATACATGCGCATCATTAATATTTGGTGACGTCATTCATAATCTAAACATACATAATTAAATAACCATGCCACATTTTTTTTCTACTCATGCTAATCCTTTCGATT
>JARYGA010035228.1:0-31689 GCA_030545235.1 Helianthus tuberosus | reverse complement strand
CATTGACTTCCAGCAGGACCTCATCAATTGAATTTTGATTCCATGAGAACCATCAACGACTTCGACAAAACATCGTTTAAGAAAGACAGTAACTTTTGATTTCCCATGCAGTTCAAGTCTTTAGTTATACTCAACCATCTATGTACCTGTAATGATGACAAGCAGAGCAGATATATGATTTTGACTTTATAATCTTTTCAACAAAGCAAATGTAGCAATTTCTTGAGAAACACGAATTTCAAATAATATATTGAAAGTAACAACAAACTAATGTATACTAGATTAGAGAATCGGGTTTATGCTTGACAGACGATGGAATCCTGATCAGGTGCTGAAGAAGGCTTGATCCAAATTTATGACTTCCGTTCTTTCAAGATCAGTAAGTTTGACTGATTACCCAAGTCAACAACAGGTTTTGCATAAGCATCTCGACCCAAATTCATGATATCCACATGTAAAAAACTACAAGCAACAAAGAATTTCTCAATTTTTGTATCATTTCTCGCTAACACCATTCATAAGTTGTCTTCCGATCATCTCATTTTGCAAATCCTCTGCTTCTCGGGTATTACCGAGCTCATTATACTTCTTTACAAGACAACCGTAAATAATGTCATCCGGATGAACATTTTTTGTAATCATCTCATTAAAATATTTCTCGCTTCCACAATTTGATCACATTTACAAAGCGCACAGATCAGAGCAGTGTATGCATAAAGATCAAGCTTTACACCACTTTTTACCATTCTATCCCTCAAATTCATTGCTTCTTTAACTAACTATTGCTTACTTTGTTTTCAGAGTTGCAGACTCATCAACTGAAAATATATGTTTGGTAACTGGTAACAGTATAAAGTCACAAACAAATATGCTAAAATGTATAAATAAAATAGCATTTGTGAAGCATGACTTACCAAGAAGAGTATGGACATTATCTGAATCTTCAGAAACATCAAATAAACTGACGGCTTTAAGGGCATATGGCAATGAGTCATTAAGCTCACTCAAGTAATAGAAAGAAAGTAATGGCATAATCAACAATTATTCCAGTAGCAAACTGAATTGTTTCAGTAGCAAACTGAACTACATTTCGTAATTGAAGAAACAATTAGGAAATTGGATGATTATGATACCTGAGATAGTGAAATTGGATGATTATGTCTCACCATCGATGTCATATGTTCCATTCATACTTCGAACTCAAACGCTACTAATCCCTAAATTCCATTCAATAACATACAAAATTCGATTCATTAACAACAAAAGCTAAAACTGAAACCAAAAACCAAACGAACTCATATCTTCGATGTAACAAATCTAAAGAATAATAAAAACTAATTTGAACAAATTTGAGGACTAAAAATAAAATCAAATCTAAAAAGATAGATACAATCGAAGGTCGCAAGAACTTAATAATCAATAAAAAGATAGATACAATCGAAGGCAGAAAATGATAACACATATTAACTTACCAGTTGATAATGGCCGCACTTGATCTTGGTGGTTGATATCCTTAATCCGGAGTAGAATTTGCAAGGGTGATTAGAGTTCAAAGCTTCAAATGAAATGGTTGATGGCATAGAAATTAGGGTTTCTTCAGGTGATTTTGTTTGGATTTATGAGGATGAGAGAAATTGCTGAAGATTTCAGGGCGTAGAATCGATTAACGTGCATTAGATTATTTCTTCTGGTGATTTTGTTTTAGTTTCTACGAATCCAATCGATTAGCCTGGATTGAACGAATTCAGATTGAAAAGAATTAGGGCTTTGAGAGAGAGTTGAGAGTTTATAAGCTTTGAGAAATTAAAAAGATGTTTTTATACTATGATTTGAATTTTGAATATGGAGCCAGAATTTTGAATCATCAGAGGTTTTGAATTTTGAATTTTGAATATGAGAGAGGCTTTGAATTTTGAATATGGGGCAGAGCTTTGCCTTTTGTGTGTGGGCAAACCTTTGAAGAAAGAATGTGGGCAGATCTTTGAAGAAAGAATGTGGGCCAGACCTTTGAAATTTTAAAGTGGGGCAGTGGTTTGAATTTATGATGTCACTATGCTCTCTCCATGGCTTCCACCTCATTGTTGATGACATAAGAAAAGCATTGTTGGACAGCCTCTATGGCTGCCACATAAGCTTTTCTTATGTCATTGGGATTTCTCCTTTAATGGATAGTATAGATAGATAACGGTGGTATTCATGTATTTATTTAGAAATAAAAAGATAAAAGGGCTCTTAACTTTTTTTTGAAAAATAAATTTCATTAAAACACACATCCGGCCCAAACGAGTAAAAGGCCAAACAAACAATCACACCCCCGACCCAAACAGGCAAAGGTCCAAAAATTACATGTACAAAGGATATTTACACCACTCCACCCATTTGATATAGTTACAAGGAGGCCTATTTTTAACCCAAGTATACCCTCTCGACTTTATCTCCCCTATGTTATCAAGCGGACAACATTTTTTCTGATTAAAAACCACCTCGTTCCTTTCTTTCCAAATGCGCCAGCATGAGATAATAGCCAACCCGTAAATGATCTTATCCGCTTTCTTATCATTCTTAATGAACTTGTGAATGTTTAAAATGTCTTTAAAATCAAAAAAGAATCACGGCGGGATGTTGCACCAAACATTGAAGGCCGACCACACCCGGAAAGCCACCGAACAAGTAGTGAACAAATGTTCTGTCGTTTCCTCGAATTCGTCACAAAAGGGGCACAAGACCGAGTTAATATCCACATTCCTTCTTCTTAAATTAGATCTCGTAGGGAGCCTATCTAAATTGCCTCTCCACGCCATAATATTACACTTGATGGGCACCCAATTACACCAAGCAAAGTTAGGAGGGTGACTATTACCTCTATCTATGATCATGGCCTTATTGATCGACTTCACCGAGAAACCATTCTGGCTATCAACATTCCAAATCCAATCATCCTTATCGTTGGATAGTCTCAAAACACTGAGGACCTCGTGACATTCCTTCCATTCCTTTAGCTCCTCCTCTGACTTAGGCTGTCTAGACCAATGCCAAGAAAATATGCTATTTCCTTGACCCGCTACAATTCTCTCAGCGACCCTGCACATTTTAAACAACTCCAAACCAAATAAATGGGGCCATCTTTCCTTGAAGGGAAGATTGCCCACCCAAGTGTCAATCCAAAAACGAATATCAGCCTCATTCCCGACCTTACCCATGATTATCCGATTTAACCCCTACCATTAACAAACAATAAGTAAACAACATTTGTATGCATATATGTGACAACTGTGAAATTCCGGTATACCCTAATTGTTGTTAGTCCTTGATAACAGGACACGATTTGCATACAATTAGACTCTTGAGGAATTGAGTCTGGAAATGTGATGATATATGATTGATAGAACGTACAATACAAAATAGTAATTATGTTATGTACAAAAGTTCACTGAAAGCCCTAAATTGATGTAGTGCGTTACAGACTTAATAGTACGCAATTGTGCGTGTATGGATGACTCTAGGAATACGAATGGCCTAATACATGGAATATAGTGTATGAAATAAGTGCGTTCATGGATAAATTGGGATTATAATGCATTGTAGTGATGCCTGAGTAATTACGATGAATTAAATCCTAAAACCCTAATTCTGTTTAAACCCTAATTATACATACTACTTACACGACTCACGGAACGATACAAATTGTGGTTATGATGAATCCGAGGGTACGTTATGAGTATTAGATGATCAATAATGACAAACAGTGCGAGCAGGATACCTTAGGGTGTAGAAAACAGGTTAAACGGAGGCTTACCGTTTAGCAGTGCATAAACCGAATAACATCGAATTAGACACAAACCGAATAACATCGAATTACTTAGACATGAGACATAGACCATGACCTAAGATTTGAAGCCTTAATGTGAAAGGGCACGTTAAACGAGGTAATTTCCGGTTAACGAAACTTCTTCGATTTAACGCACACAGAAACAACCAAACATGCAAAGAACAGTCAGTCAAGCCTAAAAACACTTATTTAACATAAATATAAGTTGTTCTAAGTCAAAATATCAAAGTGTATTGGTTTCGTTGTCGGTGGGTTCAGTTTTCAAAAACGTGAAAAACCGCGCGAAAAAGAGCCCATTTGGCGCACCCGGGACGCATTTGCGACCCGAAAACGAACCTATAAGTGAAAATTACGAAAACCTATCACCTTGGGGCTCCCAAACCGCCCTTGACAAGTCAAAGGGGTCTAGAAACCCCCGTTCTTATCAGATAGGTTTTTTTTAGGCTTTAAAGGTCGTTTTTATCTTATTATACTTCATTTCCACACCAAGTTTACATCTTAGAACATACACACAACCTGAAATACTGCTGGAACAATCAAGAACAATCAGAATTTCAAAGATATAACCCCTTTTAATCATGTTATCATGTGGATTAATGCATAAAAACATGAAATTTCACAAAAAACCCTAAGTTTAAACCTTGAAAATTGAAGGGTTTTGCATCTTCATGGGCTGTTATATCATGGGGTTAGGGTAACAAGGTTCCATAAGATGTTTGGTGATGCCAAACATCGGAATATGATACCAAAACACAAAGTATTCGACAAGAAACGAACATAACAAATCCTAATCGAAAAAGAAGGGTTCTAAGGCTTGATTGACATGGGTTTATGCATATATGTATTGTTTATGGTGTATAGGTACTGAATATAAGCTTAGCTCGCTTCTGGACACATAAGGGTTGCGTAAAAACGCGAATTACGCTAGGTATAACTTCCGAAAATCGAATCTAGGATATACAGAATTGTTTATATCATAACTTTGTCCGTGGGTATTTATTGAACTTGAAAGTTTGCAGGCGGATCATATATGATGAAAATAAGACTCCATTAAAATTTTAGAATTTTATGATTTTTTTTTGTGATGTTTAGTGAATTTTTAACTGTTTTAAAGGAATAATTTTGGATAAAATACTAAACGAGCTCAATAAATCACCAAAAATTACAGAGATGTTAAGTTTAATATATAAAATATCCTGGAAACGTTTGGGGATCTTTGACTATGTTTTACTTGGGTTTCAAAAATCGCATTTTTGACAAGTTTCGGTAGCCGGAAACACGGTATAACGAATTCAGAAAAATCTCAAAATTTTCCAGGAAGTTCCTGGATATATTGGTACACTTCTGTAAATTTTTGGGAAATTTTGAAATTCGGATCATTATGGGCGCAAATTATTCGGTTAAAATACAGTTTTTCATGATTTTATTAAAATTAATAAATTAATTTCAAAAATTCTATTTTTTTTCAGAATTCTATATATTCTTATCAACTTATATATAAAAATTTTCAGAATTTTATAACATATATACATTGAGTAATAATGTTTTTGAATTAAAAATCTTAGTATTTTATACAAAACCGGCAGTTGTAAACGCATAACGAACCTGCCGGAACCGCGAAATGACCAAAGACTAAACTGGCATTAAGTGGAACACCAGAGTCATTCTGGACTGTTCTAGGACCAAATGGGTACTTTGGGTACATTACACGCCAGTTCGGACAATTACCCGACGGCGAAAACGGAAACTTAAAATCGGGCAACATGGGGGATCCCCAAACAACCGAACTCCCTAAATAGCAAGTTAATCATTTCTAATGGACAACTCATTAGTACATTCGATACGATCATATTACTTTCCGAACATCTAAAACAAACGACTTTGCCCGGCACGCGAAACGGTGCCCGGAAGCCAAACTCAAATCTGATACTAAGATAATACCCACAGCTCTACTGTTATGTTATAGGTCGATTCTCAGATGATTATTCTCATCTGAACTCGAGTTATTTCAATTACCGATTTGAAAACTGTATTCGAAAATTAACCAAACACGAACCGATATCAGGAAGGAAGTGATAGAGCCTTAATACATACATCTCTTGTGATTGTGGTGCTTATATACTAAGTGAGTTTTACTTCCCCGTTTTCAAACTGTTTTCCTGTTTTACATGGGGTGAAATGCATATTACATACGTTCATACGTGCACATATATACATGATATAACGTGAGTTATCTGAGTAAACACTAGTACATGAAAAGTCCCCACATACCCAAGTGATTAACCGTAGGCCGGTGAATGTGTAAATAGTACTATTGGTCCGACAAACCCAATTGCGATGGCCAGGAACGCCATGAGATACATACGCAATTGTACTTGTTCAAGCATAGGCTATGGGGTACTGGCCATAGCTACACATGGGCAGTGCCGTGGTGGTCGACCATGGGGTTGAGTTGACAGTCAAGGCTTCACTTGTGGGCTCAGTATATATTCAATCAAATGTGCCAAACTTGAACTATAATTACATCTATTTAATACAAACTAAAACAGTGAAACTCACCAACATTTGTAGTTGATCTTTCAAAACTTTAACATGCTTTTCAGGTAATTTGAGACTTGTGTGATACTTGAGGTTGCTGTTCAAGACGTGCTTTACAAGTGAATACATGTATAGAAGCATGTGTTTAGAAGATTAACGTGGTTCAAGGGAACATGCCGTTGTAACATACATGTAGTATGTAATCAACAGTGTAATCGAAATTGTAGTTGAATAATTTATATAGTATCTTTATAAACAATGTACTTATACCAGAGGTGTCTGTTTGACAAGTTCGTTACAACGTGCGGGGTCCTAAATCGACTTAATTATTATTTTCTATATTTTACGTTGCAGTCTAATTTATTTACATTAATACACCGTAACTTCAGTATTGGTTGTCGCTGGCGGTGGTGTGGTATTGGTGCTATCCGGCACAGTTTTACGCCCCCGTCGCATTGCGGCGGGTGGTAAATCTAGTTTAATTTTAAATTGTATATCAACTTTACTATCTTTTTCCAACACCCCGCTATTACCGTTAAGCGGAAGGAAGTTCCTTTGGTTGTTTATTCCATGACAAGCATCCACCACTTTACACCAAAGATTATGGTTTTCAACCCTATATCTCCATCCCCATTTAACTAGAAGAGCCTCATTAACCTCTTTGAGCCTGTTAATATCCAACTCGCCTTTTGTTTTAGGCCAAGTGACCCCCTCCCAAGCCACCCAGTTCATTTTAGAATTGCTAATAGATCCTGCCTAAAGGAATTTTTTCATTTTAGCATCGAGGGTCTTGATAACCCTAGTCAGGGCCTTATATAAAGAAAAATAATAAATAGAGAATTCATCAAAGTAAGCCTATCTCCTATGGACAAAGTTTTTGCTTTCCGGATAATAATGTTGCATGTGAATAACCGGGATTGAACCCTCGAGCGCCACGCAACTATCTATTCACCCATTTTGTTCATGAACCACACCCAATACCCAACAACTCCTATTTAAATATTATAAGTACCACGTTGCCCACTCCGTGAACCCCATCACTCGGCCCAATTTTCAAACATTCTCATCATAAGACGTGCCAATCTCTACACAAATGTTATTTCCAAAGGACATTTATGTATCATAAATACATATATTACACACCACCACTATGACCGAACAATAACAACCACCAATTGAGTGCTGATCTATTGGCAAAAGAAATTAAAACTTTAAATACCTAGGTTTGAAAGGGAAAGATTTTGGGTTCATAGACGACAAAGATTAAAAAGAAATTTTCCGTTAAAAAAAAACAATAACACCCATGATATGTTAATAACTTTAACTTTACTACTGTGCAAACTATTCTTTTTATATACGATAAAAATCTAGCTCAAAATATTACTTTATTAAGAATTACCATAGTTCTTTAAGAGATCGTGTTGCTAAATTTTAATTAAAAAGGGGGCTTATCAATAAATTTAGTAGCACGTAGAGGTCCGTAATCTCCTACTGTAGACTTAGAGTGTGGCGGTAAAGAGAACGTTAAGGAAATCGTTTGGCGGAAATTCGTTTACCCAATAACCAAACAAACGAGAACAAAAATATTTGTTCAGTTACATAAACAAATGAATTTGATCGCGTGTTGTCATGAAATAGAAAGATTTTATTCAGTGATCACAAATTACAAGAATCCGACTTATCATCAATCATATGAAACAAGGCTAGTCGAATGATTTCCTAATTCGACAAATACGAAACAGACTAAAAAACAAGACATCGAAGCTATTGAAGCCTCCATATGAAACTCAAGACATGAAGAATGATTTCTTGTGTCAAACAACGAAGAGGACAGCCATAATTTATAGAGGGGATCACCAGTGATGAAGGAATAGTGATGAGTATAACCATCATGCAACCGATGAATGAAGAGAAATCCCTTGACAAACATCATTGATCCCAAATTGCTAGTTTCCAAAGATAGCCATTTGACCCTCCAACTTTCCATCCTTTTTACTTTTAACCTAAAATCATATAACCATACAAAATAAACCAAGTTAACTTTAAGACCTTGTTTGCTAATGAATCACATCATTAACCAAGTTAAGTTTAAGACCTTGTTTGCTAATGAATTACATCATTACTTTTGACACGTGGGTTGTTCGTTCGTTTACAATTGTTTATGTTTGTTCATGAAATATCCCTAGTAATACAAATTTGCCTATCATACATCAACTCATTACACTCATTGTTTATACGCAAGCCTTGGGTAGTCGACTAACATGCGAACAATAATAATAATGCGCTCATTCTATTCTTTATGTTCATTTAGTTTTGCTTATGTTTGTTTAGAATGTTAATGAACATACACGTTCATTTGCTTAATGAAACGAACATGAATAACAAAATATGATTATTCAGTTGTTTGTTTGTTCCTTAAAAGATTAAATGACCGAATAAGGACAAGTCGGTTTCAAATCCATTTTTGTTCATTACAAGCCTAGTTGTAACACCCGGTTTTTGAGGTGTTAATTAATATAAAGTTAGTTAACGAAATGGTTATATTAGGCTACAGTGTGTCATCATTATCCTCAAGACCACAATTACCCTTTATGTCAGTGTCATGTCACTCACTCTCATTCACCATCCTATATGGTGTGGTCATGACCCAAACCACCATCCTCATTTAAAAAAAAAAATTTATTTTGTGTAAAATATATTAAATTAATTAAGGAAAGGGACGTGCATGGTTGCCATGATTTAATCCATGCAACAATGGTGGTTCCCAAAGGGGGTGGTGTAGCACATCATCCACCATTCTCGGTGACAATTCGTTACCCATCTCATGTCCTCGATACCCCTTAGCCTTTATTGGTTAATAAATTAAGGATTTCATGACATGGCTTTTAATAAGTTAAATCACGTGGATGTGACCAGGGGCGCAGGATAAGGTATGTCCGGGGGGCGCCCGCCCTCCCGAACTTTTCGATGCGTAGTGTTATGAATAGTACTTTCGTATAGGTATATACGTTGCCGCCCCCGGTTTCGGGAAACTTGGGGGGGGGGGGGTGGTTTCGCCAATGGATGTGACTAATTATTTTTTGTGATGTGAATATAAATGGTGGTCAAATGTGGGTCATGTGAATAAGTCTGATTTGTTTGACGGTTTAACAAGTTAATCAAGCATGGATGATAGCGTGATGGTCACACGGTGTTGATCTATGTCAACGTTAATTTCCTGAACTATGTCAAGAACCCGTTTGAATCCTCCAAACGATAAACTTTATTAATTCAAAATAATCAACCAAGTTCCAAACATAAAAGAGAAAGACTAAATAGCAACCCTAAACTTGAGGAACAAGTCTCAACTAGATAAACTTAAAAATAAAACAAATATAATAGTAAAGATAGAATAGGGGCCGACCAAGGTGGAGGTAGCTTGGGCCGGTCCCGAACAAGCCCGCGAGTCCTCTTAGCCACTTTCGTTTGGAATCGGTTTGCAAGCCCCGAAACCCGCCATACTTGAATCATTCCCCTCGCCATCATCCTCCCCGGCGTGAAAAGGACTCGTCCCCGAGTCATCATCATCTAAATCACCTTCATAGGGAGACAAATCAGCCACATTAAACGTTGCAGAAACTTTGTAGTGACCCGGCAAATCAATCTTATATGCGTTGTCACTAATACGCTCGAGCACACGAAAAGGCCCATCCGCCCGAGGATGCAATTTACCGAAACGACCATGTGGAAACCGCTCGCGACGCAAATGAATACAAACCAAATCCCCTGGCTAAAAAACAACCGAACGCCTATGTTTATTTGCAGCATCTTGATATTGCAAGTTATGTTTAGCAATCTGAGCGCGAACTTGCTGATGGAGTTCCTGAATTTGAACAGCTCGAACATCACCATCGGTACTAAGGTGAGACATATCAGTAGGAGGTGCTAAATCTAAAAGAGTAAAAGGATTGCGCCCATACACAATAAAAAACGAACTCTTCACGGTGGATTTATGACACGAACAATTATAAGCAAACTCAGCCTGAGGTAAAACCAAGTCCCACTGCTTGGGCTTATCCCCAACCAAACTACGAAGTAAATTACCCAAACTACGATTCGTTACCTCAGTTTGTCCATCCGTCTGGGGGTGATTCGAGCTAGAAAACTGCAACTTCAAACCCAAACGTTTCCATAGTGTACGCCAAAAATGCCCAACAAACTTAACATCACGATCAGAAGTGAGAGTCTTAGGAACGCCATGTAAGCGAACAATCTCTGAAAAATATAATCGAGCAACTTGGGACGCATCAAAAGTCTTAGCACAAGGAACAAAATGCGCCATCTTCGAAAAACGATCAACGACGACCATAATCGAGTCCTTCTGTCTCTGAGTCCGTGGTAAACCAAGAACAAAGTCCAAACTAACATCCTCCCAAGGACCACGTGGAACCGGCAAGGGCGTATAGTGTCACACCCGACCGCGTAAAACAACAAAGCGCGGCGGAAACATCGGGGCGTGTTGCAACAAAATTAATGTTTCATAACCATGGATACCAAAAAGTGTTTCGTTTTATTAAACATTGAATAATTACATCGTCTTGAAATCTAAATACACTATTTAAACATAGTCTATCATTGTTATTGAGTCACTAAGGCCTTGTCCAGTCCTATGTGAGCATGCATCTTATCAATCGATATCATTCAACAATACCTGAAACATATGTGAAAACGAGGTCAGCAAAGAAATGCTGGCGAGTACATAGGTTTTGTAGGAGTGTCGAAATCATGGCTAGTTTAGACGTTGCAATACTTTATTTAAAAACCTTGTTTTGAAAAGAGTATAATATTGCAACTTAATTAACCAACTCAAATCAAGCGGGTTATAATTTGTAAAACCTCGTAGCCATGACTCTTAACCCAAAAACATTTGTTTTAGTAAATTATTTGAAAAACAATGATAAGTTCAGGTGATATGTATAAATAAGAGAATAATGCATGATTAAATGAATAACCATGTAAAATGAGTTTGTATAAGATAAGTTGTTTGTAAATAAATGTCTTGTGAAAAGTATGTTACTTGTATAAAATGTTCTATGTCTCAAACTGAAATGATTCAAATAACGCTACAATATGTAATACCATACAAACACTTATATATAGGAAGTACCAGCGGCGTATCCACCATGCTTGTATCATATTCCACACGCATTGTTACTTAATCACTTAATCCAAACCAAACCACCAAAGTAATGTTCATGCCCAAATGTAAATCATGTAATATGTATAACCAAAATAATATCGTATATCGCTTTGAAGCCAATCGTTTACCCAATCGATAAAACATCGTGTGAAACCCAATCGTTAATCGTTTAATTCGTTTTAGGTCGTGAAACTACTTATAAGGTCGTCTCGCTAATAACATTCAAACCTTCGTGACTTTCATCGCTTCTCGTTTTCGTCGCTTCTCGTTTTCGTCGCTTCTCGTTTTCGTATTAACAAACCTCCATAGGGTAAGTTAATAATTACAGATTCAGTCGCTACCTACCATACCCACACATAACCACGGGTGTAGTAAATAACGGGATTTGTCAGATCCTATGGTACCATAACCTAATACTGGTTGGCTTGATCATTGCTAATGAATGTCATTTGTTATGTAACTACAACCAACAAGTTTGTTCACTTTATGAAATCGTTATTAGTTTTGTATAAATCGTCTTAATCGTTTTTGAAACCATCGTTATAACATCGAAAACATTTAGCACATATGAGTCACCCCAAAACAGTTGAAAACAGTAAAAGAGGGGAATAATGTACTCGCCTGATAATGCTTGGAGGTCTTGAACAACAACCAAACAAAGCTAGAGGGAGCACGGAATCAGTCGGCAAACTAAAACTATATAAATAAACCGGACTTAAATCGGGAGATCGGATAGAATGAGGCTTGGTAAACCAAATGAGTATTGGAACTCATATGATATGGTTTAACAAGGCCTACATACTACATTGAGACTAACCTAAGCGCTTTCGACCCATCGCGACCCATTAAGGTAACTTATGCTACTTTAACGCGTCGTGCGCGTGAAACGCGTTCGGACCGTCTAACTAGTCCTATGACAAGTGTTATATGCCTAAATATGTTACATAATCAGTTATGTGACAAAAGTTTAGGTTACATATGCTTAATTACCAATTATAAATGAAAAGGGTATTATGGTAATTTACCTAAGGCATATAAACTACCTATCATACAACTACTCAAACGATGTGACCATAGGGTATAACCTCGGAAGGTTATTCCCTACCTACTATGGTCACCTAATGTATTTGGTTGGATCCTAATGATCGACCAAACTGGGTCGGGTTCGAAGGTATAGGCGATTTATTAGATCGCCTACCCTACGACCCTAGACAACGTGGTAATCAGTGGGCATAGTCCCAAGGGACTATGACCAACGTGATTACACTCACGTTGCGAAGTTCAAACGAACTTCGCATTGACCATTACTGGTCAACGCTGAAAGTCAAACAAAGTTTGACTTTCTGACTTGAAAAGCAGTAAAAATAAGGAAAAGAACGAAAGAATACTTACGAAGGGTCCCCGAATGCTAATCCCGATCCAAGAACTCAGGTATGAAACAATGGTTTCAACTTAGAGCTCTCAAATCAGAATTCTTGTGCAAAAATGAGGTTGTGTGGGTTGGGTATTTATAGGAATACCCGAACCGTTAGGATCGTTTCATGGAAAACGTGCCATGATCCAACCCGTACACTTGTCGGAACCTTATGGAAGCTTAAAATGGTTCTTATCATCATGACTAGGCAATTGGGAACATGTGGTGGAGGATCAAACAGCTGCAGCCTGCTGTTTAAAAACTCTGAATCTGGTCAGCAGACCCCTAGGGCACCGCTACGCTATAAGTGTAGCGCACCGCTAGGCCCAAGTTTGGCAGATTTACACTTTTGGTCCCTGTCATGCATTCAGCCCATTTTTGACACGTTTAAGGCCCGTTAACCCCATTTAAAAGCTCTAAAATGAAGTTAAAGTATAGGGAACTTAAAATGTGTTCAAAAATATCTCGGATGTCGGTTCGTTTAGCCGTACGAACGCGATGTTCGCTTAATTACGACGGAATGCGCATAAGCGCGAAAAACGATCCAAATGACGAAACGAATGGATTTTTCTTATGCCGAACACTAAAATAAAATATTATAGTGCTTACATAAATTTTTGGATGTCCGGATGTATTCAGAACGTAAGTTATGCGTAAAAATGCGAACTTGTGCACTTTTTGGCGCTTTTAGTCCCTGAATGACACAAAAGTTTATTTTAGCATACCGAACACCTCAAAGCCTATTTCTAAGCTATGTAAAGGATATTTATGGTATGTTTAACTTATGTTCATGTTCCGGAAGGTCTGTTACAGTTCAAATTGGCATACTTTCGCAGTTTGTCAACTTTAGTCCCTGTAAGCGATTAAACTTTGATTTCACCACACCAAACCTTCCAAAACTTATAACTAAGTTATGTAAAGGTTATTTAAGGTATGTTAAGCCTATTTCACTTTTCTAGAGTGTTCGTTGGATTAAACTGGTTATATCTACACATCAGAGCGCGTATAACCCTCCAGAAAGCGATTTAAAGCTTGAAATCGAACAAGAGTCGATATGTGCAAACGATACACATATTTTTACAAATCCCAAGTATGAAATACAATATTTCATTGGTTTGGTATTTGTTTGATGGCCGTGGAGGCACAGGTGTTACAGTCTCCCCTACTTTAGGAAATTTCGTCCCGAAATTTATTTAGAGGAAACTTGTGAGAGCTTGAAAACATGAGGTTGAAAAGATCGAACAATATTGGTTAGGGTTCTGAACTTCTAGTAATCTTTAATAACATCATGATTGCAATGTAAGAGGGATACTTATATACAAGTATATGAAGCGTCATTGGTGCGTCCACCGTACCTCCATTACATCGTTCTCATTTCGTTATTGTTGTCACTATCGGTTCTTACACATAATAAATCTTACTGTGTTTCTGTGCACTAAATTTCATAATTATGTACGCGTCCATAATCAGACAATTCTTTGCACAATTCACACAGTCTATTTTATAGTGTGTAGGGGAAAACCAAATGAACAAACCGGTGATGAGTGTGACTAGACCGCCATAGAGTCCTTTAAATTAAATCAATAAATGATCTAAATAGACTATCAAGGAGTCTGTTCAGCTACATCACTAGATGTCGTTCTCTAACCAAATTGTGAATCAATCTTTTTGACTAGACTACTAAGAGGGTCTCTTATGAATCATGGAGTGGTACTATATAACCCAAGGGTCTTAACTATTACATAGAAGCCCATTAAGGATTTAAGGTAGTACCTTTTGAATATCCTACTACGAATCCATCATATGAAGATATGAAAGATTCTACGAGGATTTGGATAACGAATATCCAGAGTATACAAAAACACAAAAATCATAGAGGAGAACACATAAACACATATCATATAACCACAAAATTGTTCGTTAATTTGTCTTGTAAATTGCGTACATGCATTTAAAGCACACTAGGAATCCATTCCGTGGATTTCATTTGGTACTTTAAACGTTACCAAGAATCCAACTATAAAGATAGAAAGATTCAAAAAGAAAATTCGATTTCGATTATTAGGAACCGAAGTGTTCGAATTAAGGTACATAAGGAATCCAATTAAGGACTCTGATTTGAATGATGATTATCCACAAGGGTCTAATTGTGGAGATAAAAAGATCCCATATGGATTTTAGAAGTTGAAGATGTTTTGAAATCTTGCACGGGATGTGCTTAAGTCAAAACATGAAGTAAAATGCTTATGAAGTTGAGATGCCTGATATGTCAAGGCGACATATGAAGCGGAATTTGAAGGTTAAGTCAATGTATGAGGAAAATATTTTTGAAAACTATGCATGGGGTTCTTTTAAGAAAAATGTGTTTAACGTTTTTGAAACCTTATATATAATACTTTTTGAAATCATAAAGTAGGTGTATTAGGTAGATATATTTACAAAAATGTTTTAAAATCATGCGAGATGAATTTTGAAATTATGTATAAGGTTTTTGAAAGACATGAATGATGCTTTTCGAAATCATGCACTTGATCAGAAAGTGTATTGTGTTAATATTGTCTTCAGACTATATGAAATATTTTGAAATTAGAAAGGTTGGTTTTGATAACATGGCCAATGTTTTTGAAATAACATAGACAATGCATCTAGAAAAATTGTTTTCAAACTATATGAAATGTTTTGAGATCATGAAGATTGTTTTGAAATACTTGTACTGTATATGTTGAAAAATCAAAACGGAATGGGTATGAGATTTGAAAATACCCTTAGTTATCTAACCAAGGATTTAAAGGCACAGATGTGCGAAAAGCACGATTACTCATAATGTCACTTAATTTTCTGTACTTTGTTTCTTAGAGTGAAACGAGTACTTAAAATTTTCGAGGGAATCATGAGCAATCATTTGAGAGAGAGAAATCACAAGAGTAGTTTGTAAGGTACATAGTTCCTTGATGTAGGTATCATAGGAAAAGCCATACACACCTAGCAAGGGGTTGAGCTGGTTGGTTGGGGACTGCTTTACCATTGTGAGCGACCATGGCGAAGTTCTGAGAAGCCTTTCGCTTCTTTGACTTCTTAGGGGATCGTTCATCCATGGTCTTTGATTCCTCGATTGGTTTCTTGGCTGATGGTGCTGTCACCTGACTAGGTCCTGCCTGTCTTGGTGACTCTTGAGTGGCTTCATCCTGGAGATGATACATGGCAGTAGCTAATTCAACAGTCTTCAGGGCTACTTTGCCTATTCGCTGAGCGAATTTTGGCTGCTTGCTCAGATATCTGGGCGTCATCGTGATGAAGAGACATTCTTGAAGAAAAAGAAAGGCATAGGGAGAAACAGGTGAAAGATTATTGGACAATCAAAACAGAATGATAACGCATGAAGATTGCGATCATTTGTTTGTTACCTAAGGCAAACAAATGAGACGGTGACTGATCAAAGTAAATGGGTCAAAAATAATGTATCGCGAAGACATGCTCGCCTAATAAGTGAACACTCATCCCAAGAATTCCCAGGTAAGCACAACTGGTCTCGCGTCTGATGAGATGTATACGAAGTGCTTGCCTAGACAGAAAACCCAGAATACAGGCATTCACCCTTCCAGTTTGCACGTGTTCACATTATTTAAAACCCAAAACCTTGACGAAGTTTTGAAAACTCAAAGAGGTTCAAAACCATATAATAGAGAGTTCAAAACCTTACAATAGAGGGTCCAAAACCTAGTAATCAATCATCCTAGAACAGATGATTAGTTTTCAAAGCGGTTTTGAAATATATGTTCTTGTTGTGGTTGTCACCTAAGGATAGGTGACAGTATTGTTTTATGACTAAACGCAAGTAAACTCGCGTTAGGGTCCTAAGAAGGTTATAGACTAGGTCAAAGCATTACTAATTACTAATAACCTAATTCCCTATAACCATTGGCTCTGATACCATCTTTTCTGTCACACCCCGACCGCGTAAAACAACAAAGCGCGGCGGAAACATCGGGGCGTGTTGCAACAAAATTAATGTTTCATAACCATGGATACCAAAAAGTGTTTCGTTTTATTAAACATTGAATAATTACATCGTCTTGAAATCTAAATACACTATTTAAACATAGTCTATCATTGTTATTGAGTCACTAAGGCCTTGTCCAGTCCTATGTGAGCATGCATCTTATCAATCGATATCATTCAACAATACCTGAAACATATGTGAAAACGAGGTCAGCAAAGAAATGCTGGCGAGTACATAGGTTTTGTAGGAGTGTCGAAATCATGGCTAGTTTAGACGTTGCAATACTTTATTTAAAAACCTTGTTTTGAAAAGAGTATAATATTGCAACTTAATTAACCAACTCAAATCAAGCGGGTTATAATTTGTAAAACCTCGTA
Organism: Helianthus tuberosus; assembly: GCA_030545235.1. Taxonomy (NCBI): domain Eukaryota; kingdom Viridiplantae; phylum Streptophyta; class Magnoliopsida; order Asterales; family Asteraceae; genus Helianthus; species Helianthus tuberosus. The sequence goes on along the minus strand of JARYGA010035228.1, from coordinate 14,352 downwards.
GCCATGACTCTTAACCCAAAAACATTTGTTTTAGTAAATTATTTGAAAAACAATGATAAGTTCAGGTGATATGTATAAATAAGAGAATAATGCATGATTAAATGAATAACCATGTAAAATGAGTTTGTATAAGATAAGTTGTTTGTAAATAAATGTCTTGTGAAAAGTATGTTACTTGTATAAAATGTTCTATGTCTCAAACTGAAATGATTCAAATAACGCTACAATATGTAATACCATACAAACACTTATATATAGGAAGTACCAGCGGCGTATCCACCATGCTTGTATCATATTCCACACGCATTGTTACTTAATCACTTAATCCAAACCAAACCACCAAAGTAATGTTCATGCCCAAATGTAAATCATGTAATATGTATAACCAAAATAATATCGTATATCGCTTTGAAGCCAATCGTTTACCCAATCGATAAAACATCGTGTGAAACCCAATCGTTAATCGTTTAATTCGTTTTAGGTCGTGAAACTACTTATAAGGTCGTCTCGCTAATAACATTCAAACCTTCGTGACTTTCATCGCTTCTCGTTTTCGTCGCTTCTCGTTTTCGTCGCTTCTCGTTTTCGTATTAACAAACCTCCATAGGGTAAGTTAATAATTACAGATTCAGTCGCTACCTACCATACCCACACATAACCACGGGTGTAGTAAATAACGGGATTTGTCAGATCCTATGGTACCATAACCTAATACTGGTCGGCTTGATCATTGCTAATGAATGTCATTTGTTATGTAACTACAACCAACAAGTTTGTTCACTTTATGAAATCGTTATTAGTTTTGTATAAATCGTCTTAATCGTTTTTGAAACCATCGTTATAACATCGAAAACATTTAGCACATATGAGTCACCCCAAAACAGTTGAAAACAGTAAAAGAGGGGAATAATGTACTCGCCTGATAATGCTTGGAGGTCTTGAACAACAACCAAACAAAGCTAGAGGGAGCACGGAATCAGTCGGCAAACTAAAACTATATAAATAAACCGGACTTAAATCGGGAGATCGGATAGAATGAGGCTTGGTAAACCAAATGAGTATTGGAACTCATATGATATGGTTTAACAAGGCCTACATACTACATTGAGACTAACCTAAGCGCTTTCGACCCATCGCGACCCATTAAGGTAACTTATGCTACTTTAACGCGTCGTGCGCGTGAAACGCGTTCGGACCGTCTAACTAGTCCTATGACAAGTGTTATATGCCTAAATATGTTACATAATCAGTTATGTGACAAAAGTTTAGGTTACATATGCTTAATTACCAATTATAAATGAAAAGGGTATTCTGGTAATTTACCTAAGGCATATAAACTACCTATCATACAACTACTCAAACGATGTGACCATAGGGTATAACCTCGGAAGGTTATTCCCTACCTACTATGGTCACCTAATGTATTTGGTTGGATCCTAATGATCGACCAAACTGGGTCGGGTTCGAAGGTATAGGCGATTTATTAGATCGCCTACCCTACGACCCTAGACAACGTGGTAATCAGTGGGCATAGTCCCAAGGGACTATGACCAACGTGATTACACTCACGTTGCGAAGTTCAAACGAACTTCGCATTGACCATTACTGGTCAACGCTGAAAGTCAAACAAAGTTTGACTTTCTGACTCGAAAAGCAGTAAAATAAGGAAAAGAACGAAAGAATACTTACGAAGGGTCCCCGAATGCTAATCCCGATCCAAGAACTCAGGTATGAAACAATGGTTTCAACTTAGAGCTCTCAAATCAGAATTCTTGTGCAAAAATGAGGTTGTGTGGGTTGGGTATTTATAGGAATACCCGAACCGTTAGGATCGTTTCATGGAAAACGTGCCATGATCCAACCCGTACACTTGTCGGAACCTTATGGAAGCTTAAAATGGTTCTTATCATCATGACTAGGCAATTGGGAACATGTGGTGGAGGATCAAACAGCTGCAGCCTGCTGTTTAAAAACTCTGAATCTGGTCAGCAGACCCCTAGCGCACCGCTACGCTATAAGTGTAGCGCACCGCTAGGCCCAAGTTTGGCAGATTTACACTTTTGGTCCCTGTCATGCATTCAGCCCATTTTTGACACGTTTAAGGCCCGTTAACCCCATTTAAAAGCTCTAAAATGAAGTTAAAGTATAGGGAACTTAAAATGTGTTCAAAAATATCTCGGATGTCGGTTCGTTTAGCCGTACGAACGCGATGTTCGCTTAATTACGACGGAATGCGCATAAGCGCGAAAAACGATCCAAATGACGAAACGAATGGATTTTTCTTATGCCGAACACTAAAATAAAATATTATAGTGCTTACATAAATTTTTGGATGTCCGGATGTATTCAGAACGTAAGTTATGCGTAAAAATGCGAACTTGTGCACTTTTTGGCGCTTTTAGTCCCTGAATGACACAAAAGTTTATTTTAGCATACCGAACACCTCAAAGCCTATTTCTAAGCTATGTAAAGGATATTTATGGTATGTTTAACTTATGTTCATGTTCCGGAAGGTCTGTTACAGTTCAAATTGGCATACTTTCGCAGTTTGTCAACTTTAGTCCCTGTAAGCGATTAAACTTTGATTTCACCACACCAAACCTTCCAAAACTTATAACTAAGTTATGTAAAGGTTATTTAAGGTATGTTAAGCCTATTTCACTTTTCCAGAGTGTTCGTTGGATTAAACTGGTTATATCTACACATCAGAGCGCGTATAACCCTCCAGAAAGCGATTTAAAGCTTGAAATCGAACAAGAGTCGATATGTGCAAACGATACACATATTTTTACAAATCCCAAGTATGAAATACAATATTTCATTGGTTTGGTATTTGTTTGATGGCCGTGGAGGCACAGGTGTTACATATAGAGCCCCTGGTTTGTGTGAGTGGTCTTCGCAATGTGACAAACGTGGCAACGACGAAGCAATCGAGCAAAATCAGCTTCCAAGCGTGGCCAAAAAAATCGATCTCGAACCTGCGCAAGTGTCTTGTCACGACCGAAATGCCCAGCTAAAGCACCCTTATGACATTCCAAAATAATTGCTTCCCGAAACAAGGATTGCGGAACACATAAGCGGGTACCGCGAAATAATAAACCGTGACGACGGGTAAAGAAACCCTAGGGCGAACCGTTGGTATGGGACCAAGCATCCCGAAAATCAGGATCATCTACATATAGGTGCCTCCAAGAACTAAAGCCGGGAACGGAAAGCTCAAAGGTGGTGAGTAAGGTCGACCGACGACTCAAAGCATCAACAACATTATTAGAAGATCCCGCCTTATGACGAATAGTAAACGAATACTCTTGTAAAGTTTCGACCCATTTGGCATGATGTGGATTCAACTTAACTTGCCCTTGGATGTATTTCAAAGCTTGATGATCCGAAAAAAGAATAAAGTCATGTGGAAGTAAATAATGACGCCAATAATCAAGACTACGAATAATAGCATAAAACTCTTTATCATATGTGCTGTAACGCTGACGCACCTCATTCAATTTTTCACTAAAATACGCCATCGGGCGTCCGCTTTGGCTCAAAACACCACCAATCCCAATACCAGACGCATCACACTCAACTTGAAACACATCATCAAAATTCGGGAGGGCGAGAATAGGGGCTGTCGTGACAAGGGCCTTCAAGGTGTCAAAAGATTTTTGTGTAGCAGTGGTCCAGATGAATTTGGAACTCGTCAACAATTCGGTCATAGGTGCCACAATAGAACTGAAATTTCGGATGAAACGGCGGTAAAAAGAAGCTAAACCATGGAAACTCCGGACATCGTGTAAGGTTTGTGGCGTTGGCCAAGATGTGATGGCCGAAATTTTGCTCTCATCCATTCGAATACCTTCACCCGACACCAAATATCCCAAGAAAACGACTTCACGAGTAAGAAAGTGACACTTCTTTTCGTTACCAAACAAGCGCTGATCCCGTAAAATAGTAAAAACTGCTCGTAGGTCCTCCAAGTGTTGTGCCAAAGTCTGACTAAAAACAAGTATATCGTCGAAATAAACGACGACACAAACGCCAATAAGACCCCGAAAAACATGATTCATGAGACGCATAAAAGTACTCGGAGCATTAGATAACCCGAATGGCATAACCATCCACTCGTATAATCCATCTCGCGTCTTAAAAGCGGTTTTCCATTCATCCCCTTGTCGCATTCAAATTTGGTGGTATCCACTTCGAAGATCAATCTTGGAGAAAATGCTAGAACCGTGCTACTGGTCCAGTATGTCTTCAAATCGTGGAATAGGGAATCGATACTTCACCGTTATTTTATTCACAGCTCGACTATCAATACACATTCGGTATGCGCCCCCTGGTTTTGGCACAAGTAAAGCGGGAATAACACACGGACTTTTACTTTCACGTATAAAACCTTTTTCTAATAACTCTGTCACCTGTCGTTGCAATTCAGCAAATTCTTTCGGGTTCATTCGATAAGCTGGTTTATTCGGTATACTCGAGCCCGGGTGAAAATCAATACAATGCTGAATTTCGCGTTCCAATGGTAAGCCAGCCGGTATTTCTTCCGGAAAAAGATCACGAAACTCCGTAAGTAATGGCCTTACCGCCGCTGGTGGAGTTGGTGTCGGCGGATTTTCCTCAACAATAAGAAGTCCAAAAATCCACGGGGGTTCCGGTTTTAGAGCACACCCCAAAAATTTAGTTTTCGAAAGAATTAACGCTTCTGTTTGTGAATCTTTCGGGTTAAAAGGTGCCAAAGTAATACTCAACCCGTCTTTCCGAAAACTATATGTATTACGATACCCATCATGTTTCACGAGACGGTCATACAACCAAGGTCGCCCCAAAAGGATATGACAAGCATCCATTGGGATGACCTCACACCAAAGTTCGTCCGTGTATTTGTTACCAATTGAAAACGATACTAAACACTGGTGTGTTACTTTAATTAAATTTCCTTTTTTTAGCCAAGATAGCTGATATGGTTCTGGATGGTTTTGAACTTTTAACCCCAATTTATCCACAACCGTAGTGGCTATCATATTATCACAACACCCCCCGTCAACAACAATATCACAAATTTTACCTTTTATAGTGCCCTTGGTTCGAAAAATATTATTACGTAGCCACAAAGTGCCATCCACATCCGATGCAATAGAAGCGCTGAGAACGCGTTGAGATATTAAAGCTTCACCCCGATCTGGGTAAAGAATTTCAGCATCCTTAAATTCTTCGTCCCCATCATGATCATCATCAAACGTAGGTACCGAATCATCAACGAGTGCATCAACTTGCGTGTTTGGACACTCTCATTGTAGGTGACCCAACCCGTGGCATTTAAAGCACCGCGGCCCCGTAAGAGGTTTTGATGCCGGCGGTTTAGCGGTTGGGACAGTAGCTTTCGGTTAGGCCACTGGGGCCGAAGTTGGAGCGGGAGCGGAAGGCGATCCCCGGCTTTGATTGTGCCGAAGGTTCGAATACCGTCCCCTCACGGCAGCTTGTTTTTCCACTTTATGAGCGAGCCCGCACACGTCATCAAAAGTATAATAGGGGTGTAATTGCACGACATCCGAAATATCGGTTCGTAACGAACCCAAAAATCTAGCAATAACTTGTTCTTCGTCTTCGTCTGCGCCACACCGCATCCTTAACCGTTCAAACTCCAAAATAAAGTCAGACACAATTAAAGTCCCCTGTTTGAACCCATGATATTCCAAAAAAGCATCCTGTCTATGATTAACTGGCAAGATTTTTTTTTCAATGAACGCTTCATCTTATCCCATGAATCGATCTTATGTTTACCTTCCTGGACGTGTTTTTTCTGCAAGTGTTCCCACCATAATGACGCGTGCTTCTTTAATTTTATAGCAACGATCTTTACCTTCATGCGATCAGGGATATCCTTGAGATTAAAAACCCGTTCGACGGTATGCAACCAATCAATAAACTCGTCTGGTTGAACACCGCCTTCAAAATCTAGAATTTCCACGCGAAACCCTAGGGATCGCAGTGGGTCGGACACGGGAGGTGGCGGGCGACACACCCTGGCTGGTCGGCCGAAGGGATTGTCGTAAATCCCGTCCCCCATATCGGACCCATCCTACTTGTATTGGTCAGAATCGCTCTCATGCTGCCATCTTCCTTCGTTGGCCGGCTGTAATCCTGCATCCAAAAGTTGTTGGCGCAGCCTTTCAATTTCTTCTACGTCTCGCGGATCACGTTCATAATCACCGTTGCCTCTATCGGCGAATCGACGTTGACGTATGTGATGATCCGCCATAGCTCTGATTACCACTTGATAGCGTGATGGTCACACGGTGTTGATCTATGTCAACGTTAATTTCCTGAACTATGTCAAGAACCCGTTTGAATCCTCCAAACGATAAACTTTATTAATTCAAAATAATCAACCAAGTTCCAAACATAAAAGAGAAAGACTAAATAGCAACCCTAAACTTGAGGAACAAGTCTCAACTAGATAAACATAAAAATAAAACAAATATAATAGTAAAGATAGAATAGGGGCCAGCCAAGGTGGAGGTAGCTTGGGTCGGTCCCGAACAAGCCCGCGAGTCCTTTTAGCCACTTTCATTTGGAATCGGTTTGCAAGCCCCGAAACCCGCCATACTTGAATCATTCCCCTCGCCATCAATGGATCTGGACAAGATGGAAGGCCCCATAGTAGAGCTTCTTAGAGGTTAATCTTGGGTTAACTATTTTCTCCCGAGAGAAAAGGTGTGATCAACAGTTAGGGCAACCGATGGTGAATGGTTTTTTAGAACAAAACTGAATCTCCAAGAAACGACGTTTTGCAATTTGTGATTTTTATATGTTTTGGCGTTTATATTGAGGATAAACTCAATAAGATTTTGCTCAGTGAGATGGACAATATCCCCGTATAAGGATTTTGCCCATCACATTGAGTGAAACTTTACTGAGAAAATAGTGTATCTCAAAGAAACGTCGATTGAAATCTTTAATGTTTGGGTTTTTTTTTACTTTTCTAAGATGAATGGTATATACTATATAGTAAAATATGGCGTTTTGGGTTTGGTGTGTTTAATGGAAGGTCTGAGACGTTGTTTATATAGGATGTTTTGGCGCGTATTTTAGGCGGGATTTTATTATAATAAATGCTAGTAATGAAGTTCTGTCGTTTCAGTTACTGTTTCATCAGCTTTATTGTTTAAAAACAAACTTTGGCGTTTTATATTTAATGGGATTAGATTAGGATGATGTGTGCTTTGTAGTTTAAGGCGATAATTTAATGGCGTTTTATTCATGAGTTTGGGGTTTTGTGTAGAGAACTTGTAACACCCTTTTTATGATAATGGGATTACTTAAAATATTACTTGAGTTTATGCTAAAATCCCAATTTCCAAAAAAGTTTTCAATTCGAAATACCAAACATGATCATGTTAAGTACAAAACGAAAGTTTAAAGTAACTTCTACTAGTCAACTACCGACTAGTTTAAAACCTTAGGACATGGTTAACAATTCATTTACATCAAAATCATTGTCTAAACAAAGTTAACTTAACGCGGAAGCTACAAAATGTTGTTCGGTTCTTCGATATTGCTTGACCGCCATCCGGACTCCCACCATAGTCACCTAAGGTCAAAACCGCTAAAAACATTAGTTTTGACATTGACATAATATGTATAAACAAGTTCCATCATTAAATTTAAATAAGAAAATAAAATTTCTGATTTTGATCCTTCCGCGTGTCGCGGCAGGGAATGTCAAATCCGTCGCGACTCGCGACGGCTTCCGCGTGGCGCGGGGGAACACGTTTTCCAGCAGGTGCTGGCTTAAATCCCTGCATATTTGCCCAGCTCCGAAATTTGTAAAAATTCCAACTTTAAACTGTCATAACTTTTTACTCGTAAGTCCGTTTTGACCGATTCTTTTTCCTATGAGTCCGTAATAAAATTACGGACTCAACCATGTAAATTTCACATCGCGGAAACCGAGATACCGTCAATTGGTTAAAAATTTCCTTATTTCAATTATCCAACCCATTAGTGTAAGTGCATAGCACCTCTTTTCCATTCTTAAGACCTTTTAGACATAGTTACCCAATTTCCCGGGCTCACATACTTGGTGTATTCGCGCCAATTCCATGGCTTTGTGTTTCCTTTATGGCTAATGCTTGTTTCTTCGGAATTCAAGCATTCCGTTTCAAACAACCCTTTTTCATATAACATTTCTTATTTGACCCATATCCCGGGTTCTTATACTTAGATTAATATCACCAAATCATTGGTATGGTACAATTCATCTTTTAATGAGGTATAAGACTTTCAAGTCTCTACTCTCATGATTCTTTTGAAAACATCATTTTGACCCGTTTGGCTATTTAGTGAAAACCATCACTTCATTGACTAGCCAAACTAAATTCCAAGTCTTTACTTTGACCCGTTTGATGGTCGAGTGTACTTCACCACTTTAACAACGCATCAAACGCATCCATTTTACTACAACATCATTCACACAACAAAACTAATTATTTACACATAATTTAACGGGGCTTAAGCCACGTACCTTTAAAGCACACCTTTTCCGCGGGTATCACTTCCGGCGTGTCCACTTGACGTTCCGGATTCCTTGCCTAAAGAGTTCAATTCATAACAAAAATTAGAACTCTTTCATAAGCTTTAACGCAGTATTTCTTAACATATTCAAATCTGCGTTTTGCCCCACTTTTAACATTTTAACCCTCTTTTAGGCATTTTATCAAACACCTAGCGGGTCAGATTTTTACATGATCTAAACCAAGTTCATGACTCGATTTTTATCACCCAAATTAACTTGAATTTGACCACATGTCTATATGTTAACATCAACAACTTAGAGTTTTCCTCATAATTTCAGTTTACACTAGAACAAGAGTTTTAATCCTAGTGTTCATCAAGTTCTACTAGCATACTAATCACCCACTATGGTGACTTTAATCTATACAATTATCATGCAAGAATTTGACAAGAAATCGTCTAGGGTTTGTCCCTAAACCTTACATTACTTCCAATTTCATGTTTACAACACATAATCAAGCTCTACATTCGATTTTGATCACATGCATGAACTTTGAATCGAATAAAAATGACCTAATTCAACATACCTTATGATCCTCTTGACGAGGTGATCACAATTCCATGTTCAGATTTCGATTTTAGCTTGATTTAGGCCTTCAATTTAGAGTTTTAGTAGATGTTAGGGTTTGGAAGTGTGGGTGTCGCCCCCTTCCTGCTGTTGATCGACCAGAACCTCAGTTTGAGGTATTTGGTTTGTTTTATTATTAAAAATAATAACAATAGTTTCAAGTTTATCAACATTGGTCCCTCCACTTTGTTTAATATTTAGTTTTGGTTATTCTAACCTTATTTCTTGTTATTTCTAGGCTCGTAGCTAACTAGGTTATAATTTTTCCTAGTTAAATAAATTCTTGTTTATTTTAAACTTTATAATCCTAATATAAAGTTTTATATTTCCGGGATGTTACAAGTCCACCCCCCTTAAAAAGGGTTTCGTCCCCGAAACCGTATTACGTACCAAATAGTTTAGGGTAGAGCCGTTGCATCTCCTCTTCGGATTCCCACGTGGTATCCGCACCCTTCCTGTGCTCCCATTTAACCTTCACTTGGTTAATTACTTTGTTCCTCAGATTCTTATCTTTTCGATCTAAAATTGCAATTGGCCTCACTGCATAGTTGAGGCTGTTATCCACCTCGATATCATCATAGCGGATACGAGCAGCTTCGTCTGCTAAGCATTTTCGGAGATGTGACACATGGAATGTGCTATGAATTCCACTCAACTCCTCGGGTAGTTCAAGGCGATATGCTACCTTACCAACCCGTTCAGTGATTCTGAATGGCCCAATGAACCTCGGACTCAACTTTCCTCTTTTTCTGAACCGTATAATTCCTTTCCATGGCGATACTTTTAGCATTACTTTATCGCCAACTTGAAATTCAATTGGTCTGTTCCGTTTATCTGCGTACGCTTTTTGTCGAGCCTGAGCCGCCTTTAGGTTAGCTCGGTCCAAGTCGATCTTCTCATTCGTATTCCGGATTATATCAGTATGAGCTAGTCCTCGTGGACCCACTTCTCCCCAACATACCGGGGTTCGACACTTTCTTCCATATAACATTTCGTAAGGAGCCATTTTAATGCTCGTGTGATAGCTGTTGTTATATGAGAACTCGACCAAGGGTAGATAGACATCCCAACTACCCCCGAAGTCGATAATGCAAGCCCGCAACATGTCTTCCAACGTTTGTATCGTTCTCTCACTTTGCCCATCCGTTTGTGGATGGTAAGCAGTGCTAATGAACAATTTAGTTCCCATTTGTTCTTGGAATTCGCGCCAGAATTTAGAGGTAAACCGAGTATCTCTGTCTAACACGATGGATATCGGCACTCCGTGACGTGCTATGATTTCATTAGTGTACACCTCCGACATCTTCTCGGATGTATAAGTCTCACGAATCGGAATGAAGTGAGCACTTTTTGTCAATCTATCCACGACTACCCATATAGCATCAAATCCGCGATTGGTTTTGGGCAATTTGGTTAACAAATCCATCGTGATTTGTTCCCATTTCCAAACTGGGATATCCAGCGGTTGCAACCTACCATATGTCTTTTGGTGCTCCGCTTTGACTTGTAAACAAGTCAGACACTTCTCCACATATTTCACAATATCTTTTTTCATTCCGGGCCACCAATAGTTTTGTTTTAAGTCATTATACATTTTGGTCGCCCCCGGATGAATTGAATAATGAGATTTATGGGCCTCGTCAAGTAGACGCACCTTGGCCCCACACGTATTTGGAACCCAAATTCTCCCAAATCGAGTTTTCAATCCTTGGTTATCATCCTCCAGGTCTTTTAGCTGCCCAACTATCCTTTCCTTCTTCACATTTTCTTCCTTGATTACTTCAATTTGAGATTTTCGGATTTGTTCAAGCAAACCCGATGTCACAATTAGTTGCATCGATCGTACTCGAATAGGCGTATAATCTGTCTTTCGGCTCAACACGTCTGCCACTACATTAGCCTTCCCGGGGTGGTAATGTATTTCACAATCAAAGTCTTTGACAGTTTCTAACCACCGCCTCTGCCTCATATTTAATTCCTTCTGATTGAAGAAATACTTTAAGCTTTTGTGGTCGGTAAAGATAGTGCACTTCACCCCATACAAGTAATGCCTCCATATCTTCAAGGCGAATACCACTGCTGCCAACTCGAGGTCATGGGTAGGATATCTCTTCTCATGAGTCTTTAGCTGCCTCGAGGCATAGGCTATAACCTTGCCCCGCTGCATCAAAACGCAGCCAAGTCCCGAATGCGATGCATCCGAGTAAACTACCATATCCTCCGTTCCGTCCGGTAATGACAATACCGGTGCATGGGTCAATTTCTCCTTGAGCGTTTAGAACACCCTTTCTTGATCCTCGGCCCAAATAAACTTTTCATCCTTTCGGGTTAGTTTGGTCAACGGCATAGCAATTTTGGAGAAATCTTGTATGAATCTACGATAATAACCCGCAAGCCCCAAGAAGCTTCTGATTTCTGAAGGATTCATTGGTGGAGTCCATCTTGACATAGCTTCTATCTTTGACGGATCTACTAACACCCCGTTTGCACTAATGATGTGCCCAAGAAATTGCACCTCTCGTAACCAGAAGGCACATTTTGAGAATTTTGCATACAATTTCTCTTTCCTGAGCGTCTCCAACACTTCACGCAAATGACTTGCGTGTTCCGCTTCATTCTTGGAGTATATCAAGATGTCATTAATGAACACTATCACTGACTTGTCTAGCATGGGTTTGCAAACCCGGTTCATGAGATCCATGAAAGCCGCGGGTGCATTAGTTAACCCAAAGGACATCACGAGAAACTCGTAATGTCCGTACCATGTACGGAAAGCCGTTTTCGGTACATCCTCCTCTTTGACTTTTAACTGATGATACCCCGATCTGAGGTCGATTTTTGAGAACCAACTTGCACCTTGTAATTGGTCAAATAGGTCATCAATTCTTGGAAGCGGATATCGATTCTTTACCGTGAGTTTATTCAACTCCCGGTAATCAATGCACATACGCATGCTCCCATCCTTCTTTCTCACGAATAATACCGGTGCGCCCCATGGAGACACACTTGGCCGAATAAATCCCTTGTCGAGCAATTCTTGGATTTGGGACATCAATTCTTGCAATTCCGATGGCGCTAACCGATACGTCGCCTTAGCCACAGGTTTCGCGCCCGGAATCAATTCGATTCCGAACTCTACCTCCCGCTCTGGCGGTATTCCCGGTAGTTCTTCCGGAAATACATCAGCGTATTCACGTACCACTGGTACGTCTTCAATTCTCGGCGTCTCTTTATCAGGTTCGTTGGCGTATATCATAAATGCTTTACATCCTCGCCTCATAAGTTTATGAGCTTTTAATATTGAGCACATAACGGGACTACCCCCTTTTTCGCCATAGATGGTGACTTGCTTTCCACTTGGAGATGTCAATTTTATCTCCTTACGGAAACATATCACTTCTGCATGATGTCGAGCTAACCAATCCATCCCGACCACTACTTGGAATTCTCCCATTGACATAGGGATCAAGTCTATTAAATATTCCTCATCATCAATATTTATTTTGCAATCTTGACATACATCACATACAAGGAAACTTTTGTTATCACCTATTTCTACCTCTAATGGCATAGGCAATTTTGTTAGTACAAAAGAAGGATGTCGAATAAACCCATGTGAAACAAAAGATTTATTCGCACCCGTATCAAATAGCACATGTGCGGGAATTGAGTTTATAGCAAATATACCTGAAACCACATCGGGTTCCACCTTTGCCTCGGCTGCTGTTAACTGGAAGGATCTTGCTTTTGCTCTTGGTGTCTCAGTACGTGTATCCTTGTCATCTTTCTTTCCGATCAACTCCGGGCACTCAGATTTCTTGTGACCCGGCTGATAACATTTGTAACACACCGACACCTTCCCCGAGCACAACGCAGCCGTGTGCCCGGTTTTCCCACAAATACGACACGGCTTGTCCTTAAACCGGCACTCACCCTTGTGCCCTTTCCCGCATATCTTGCAGCTCGATGACCCGCTTTTTCCTTCTTGTTTCTTTGAGGATTCGTTCGGACGTGCCTTTTTCGTCGGGCTTGGGTTGACTACCTGTGCCCTTCTTTCATCTCTTTCTATCTGTTTCTTCAACTCTATCTTCCGTTCCCGAGCAACGTTTATAATCTCGGTGAGAGTCTCATACTTAGAAGGAGTCATAAACTCCCTATACTCGGCATATTATAATAATAATATATTTTCTGCTCTTCATTCGTTATGAGATCATCACAAAACTTCATTTTATCCATGAACGTTCCCGTGATTTTATCAATAGATTCACCCTTGTGTCGAAGCTGCATAAATGCTTCCTTGATTTTGTTTATGATTGTCTTGGGACTATGATGTTTAAGAAACGGCGTCTTAAACTCGTCCCATGTCATAGCCTTAGCCGCTTCACTTCCGATCTCTTTCTTCTTGTTATCCCACCAATCTTTCGCCTGACCCCTTAACTGACCCGTGCCATAAGCCACGAAGTCATCCTCATCGCAATGGGTCCTTTCAAATACTCCCTCCATATCACTTAGCCACCGTTGGCATATTATCGGGTCAACCTCCCCATTGTAGATTGGCGGTTTACACGCCATGAACTCTTTATAAGAACAGGATTTTCGTCCTCCCGACTTTTCCTTTGCTAAATTGGTATTATCCTCCAATTTCTTGATTCTTTCTTCCACCACTGATAATACCGTGTTTTGGATTTTGTCGATGAAACCCGACAAACTGTTTTCGATTGCCTTTCCTACCTCCTCAGCAATCACTTCTCTTGTTTGTTCGGTGACTCTTGGCACCGCATCATCATTACCTTTATTCGCCTTCTTTAACTGAAATGTTTACATCGAGCGTTAACATTTCATCTATAACATGTGATTCATTTACTTCGGTTTATTCAAGTTCGTGACTTGTTTTCACCGTTCTTATTTAATGCACTTTCCGGGTTTGAGTGTGTTAACACACTCTTCCCATGCATATCTATTCATTATTCCCTCTTTATACTTAATAACTCTACTAAGAACAATTAACTCTTACCGGATGTTTGATCAAGCTTGAACCGAACACACTTGTTAACAACCTTGAGCTCTGATTACCAACTTGTAACACCCTTTTTATGATAATGGGATTACTTAAAATATTACTTGAGTTTATGCTAAAATCCCAATTTCCAAAAAAGTTTTCAATTCGAAATACCAAACATGATCATGTTAAGTACAAAACGAAAGTTTAA
>JARYGA010035227.1:0-20131 GCA_030545235.1 Helianthus tuberosus | reverse complement strand
ATCTAGCGCTAAAAAGACGATGCATGATAATTGAAATAAATTATTACTACCAGTGCACGGGTGTTCTCCCACATTTCTTCTTTTGTTTTTTTTTTTCAATCAAGTCATCTTAAAGTATAATGTCAGTTTATGATACATTTTTGGGAATTTGATTTTTCAAAAAATCTTTCATTTGACTCGTGGGGACTACTTTTGTAGGTTTGTAAACACTTCCTCGATGCAGCGGAGAAAAAGCAATATGGTTGGTTCTGGGTATGTCCAAACGGTAATAAAGAGTGCCATTACAGACACGCTCTCCCTCCCGGATACATCTTGAAATCTCAAATTGTAACATCCCGAAATTTCAAAACTTTATACTATAATTATAAAGTGTATAATAAACAAGAATAAACTAACTAGGATAAATAACCCAGTTAGTTAGAAGTCTTGTAGTAACACAAGAATGAGTTAAAAGTCAAAGATATAAACTAAACAAGAGTGGAGGGACCTAGGTTGTCAAAATTGAAACTTAATTTACTAATAATTAGTAAAACAAAGACCAAACACTCCATTTTTGGAGTTCTGGTCGATCAAGAAAGACACAGGGGCGACACCCACTCCTTCACAACCCTAAATCCTACTAAAATCTCAAATTGAAGGCTCGAATCATGTCATAATCAAAATCTGAGCATAGAATCGTGATCTCCTCGTCAAGGAGGTCATAAGGTATGTCAAATTAGGTTGTTTTGATACAACTCAAATTCTTGCATGTGATTGAAATCGAAGATTTAGCTTGATTATGTGTTGTAAAACATGAAATTAGAAGTAATGTGAGGTCTAGGGACAAACCCTAGATGAATTCTTGTCAAAATCTTGCATGTTAGTTGTAAGGATCAAAATCACTATAGTGGGTGATTAGTAAGTTAGTAGAACTTGATAAACACTAGGATTAAGACTCTTGTTCTAGTGTAAACTGAAATTTGTGAGCTAATCTCTGAAATTGTGATGTTAAAATATATGTATATTGTCTAATTGAAGTTGATTTGGGTAATAAATTCAAGTTATGAACTTGGTTTAGATAATGTAGAAATCTGAACCGCAAGGTGTTTGATAAAACGCCTAAATGAGGGTTAAAATGTTAAAGATTGCTAAAAACGCAGATTTGTATATGTTATGAGTTCATGCGTTAAAGCTTATGAAAGAGTTCTAATCTTGTTATGAATTGAACTCTTTAGGCAAGGAATCCGGAACGTCAAGTGGACACGCCGGAGGTGATACTCGCGGAAAAGGTGTGCTTTAAAGGTACGTGGCTTTAGTCCCGTTAAAACTTTGTGTACATAATTAGTTTTGTTGTGTGAACGGTGTTGAAATAAAATGGATGCGTTTGATGCGTTGTTAAAGTGGCGAAGTACACTCGACCATCAAACGGGTCAAAGTAAAGATTTGGTATATAGTTTGGCTAGTCAATAAAGTGATGGTTTTCACTAAATGGCCAAACGGGTCAAAATGATGTTTTCAATAGAACCATGAGAGTAGAGACTTGAAATGTTGTATATCTTGTTAAATGATAAATTGTACCATACCAATGATTTGGTGATATTAATCTAAGTATAAGAACCCGGAATATGGGTCAAACAATAAAAGTTAAATGAAAAAGGGTTGTTGAAACGGAGTGCTTGAATTCCGAAGAAACAAGTGTTAACCCTAGAGGAATTGCAAAGCCGTGGAATTGGCGTGAATACACCAAGTATGTGAGCCCGGGTAATTGGGTAATTATGTCTAAAAGGTTTTAAGAATAGAAAAAGGGGTGCTATGCACCTACACTAATGGGTTGAATAATGGAAGTAAGGAAATTGTGAACCAATTGACGGTATCTCGGTTTCCGTGTTGTGAAATTTACATGGTTGAATCCGAAATTTTATTACGGACTCATAGGAAGAAGAATCGGTTAAATCGGACTAATGGGTAAAAAGTTATGACATTCTAAAGTTGAAAAATAGACTAAGGACAGATGTGCAGAACCCACCGTAAATTACGGTCCCACCGTAATTTACGGTGGACATCAAAGTTGTACGATACGAACTTCCTACTTTACGGTAGAACCAGGGATATTCCAGGTTCACCGTAACTTACGGTGATACCGTAAGTTACGGTGGAACTCTGGAAAATTATATTTTGTTTGTTGCTTCGCGTCGTTAAAATTTGTTTATACGTAATGTATTAATGTCAAAACTAATATTTTAGTGTTTGACCCTAGGTATGTATGAAGCCACTCCCGGATGATGATCAAGTACAATGTCAAGAACCGAACACGCATTTTGAAGCTTCCGCATTAATCTTAATCTTGTCTAGACATAATCATGTTGTAAACACTTTTGTTAATCGCGTTTTAAATCCCTTAAACTAGTGGTTAGATTACTAGCAAGGGTTAACTTTTAAACTTGTTATGGATTATCTTGGGATGTGTTTGGTACTATCTCAAGTGTATATGGTTTAAACACGAAAATATTTTGTAAACTCTGATTTTTATAAAGTTTCATCTAATTATTAGTTAAATCCCGTCAAATTAATTAGGGTGTTACAAGTTGGTAATCAGAGCCCAAAGTTGTTAACAAGTGTTCGGTTCAAGCTTGATCAAACATCCGGTAAGAGTTAATTGTTCTAAGTAGAGTTATTATGTATAAAAGAGAAGTAATGAATAGAAATGCATGGGAAGAGCGTGTTAACACACTCAAACCCGGAAAGTGCATTAAATAAGAACGGTGAAAACAAGTTATGAACTTGAACCGAAGTGAATAAATCATACGTCATAAATGTAATGTTAACGCTTAATGTAAACATTTCAGTTAAAGATGACGGATAAAAGCAATGATGATGCGGTGCCAAGAGTCACCGAGCAAACGAGAGAAGTGATTGCTGAGGAGGTAGGAAAAGCAATCGAAAACAGTTTGTCGGGTTTCATCGACAAAATCTAAACCACGGTATTATCAGTGGTGGAAGAAAGAATCAAGAAATTGGAGGATAATACCAATTTAGCAAAAGGGAAGTCGGAAGGACGAAAATCTTGTTCTTATAAAGAGTTCATGGCGTGTAAACCACCCATTTACAATGGGGAGGTTGACCCGATCATATGTCAGCGATGGTTAAGTG
The DNA here is from genome assembly GCA_030545235.1 of Helianthus tuberosus. Lineage (NCBI taxonomy): Eukaryota > Viridiplantae > Streptophyta > Magnoliopsida > Asterales > Asteraceae > Helianthus > Helianthus tuberosus. Next base: position 17,002 of record JARYGA010035227.1, on the reverse strand, counting down.
ATATGGATGGGGTGTTCGAAAGGACTCATTGTGATTCGGATGACTACGTAGCCTATGGCACGGGTCAGTTAAGGGGTCAAGCGAAAGACTGGTGGGATAACAAGAAAAAGGAAATTGGAAGCGAAGCGGCCAAGGCTATGACATGGGATGAGTTTAAGACGCCGTTTCTTAAACATCACAGTCCCAAGGCAGTCATTAACAAGATCAAGGAAGAATTCATGCAGCTTCGACACAAGGGTGAATCTATTGACAAAATCACGGGAATATTCATGGATAAGATGAAATTTTGTGATGAGTTGATAACGAATGAGGAGCAGAAAATATATTATTATTATAATATGTTGAGCGCCGAGTATAGGGAGTTTATGACTCCTTCAAAGTATGAGACTCTTACCGAAATTATAAACGTTGCTCGGGAACGGGAGATAGAGTTGAAGAAACAGATTGAAAGAGGTGAAAGAAGGGCTCAGATAGTAAATCCAAGCCCAACGAAAAAGGCGCGCACAACAGAATCCTCAAAGAAACAAGAAGGTAAAGGCGGGTCATCAAACTGCAAGATATGCGGAAAAGGGCACAAAAGTGAGTGCCGGTTCAAGGACAAACCGTGTCCTATATGTGGGAAGACGGGACACACGGCTGCATTGTGCCCGGGAAAGGTGTCGGTGTGCTACAAATGCTACCAACCGGGTCACAAGAAATCTGAGTGCCCGGAGTTGGTTGGAAAGAAAGATGACAAGAATACACCTACTGAGACACCAAGAGCAAAGGCGAGATCTTTCCAGTTGACAGCAATGGAGGCAAAAACAGAGCCCGATGTGGTCTCAGGTATATTTGCCATAAATTCAATTCCTGCACATGTGTTATTTGATACGGGTGCGAATAAATCTTTTGTTTCATATGGATTTATTCGACATCCTTCTTTTGTACTAACAAAATTGCCTATGCCATTAGAGGTAGAGATAGGTGATAACAAAAGTTTTCTTGTATGTGATGTATGTCGAGATTGCAAAATAAGCGTTGATGATGAGGAATATTTGATAGACTTGATCCCTATGTCAATGGGAGAATTTCAAGTAGTGGTAGGGATGGATTGGTTATCCCGACATCATGCAAAGGTTATATGTTTCCGCAAGGAGATACAGTTGACATCTCCAAGTGGAAAGCAAGTCACCATTTATGGCGAAAAAGGGGGCAGTCCCGTTATGTGTTCAATACTAAAGGCCCACAAACTTATGAGGCGCGGATGTAAAGCATTCATGATATACGCAAACGAACCAAACAAAGAGATGCCAAAGATGGAAGACGTACCAGTGGTACGTGAATACGCCGATGTATTTCCGGAAGATTTACCGGGAATACCGCCAGTACGGGAGGTAGAGTTCGGGATCGAATTGGTTCCGGGCGCAAAACCTGTGGCCAAGGCGCCGTATCGACTCGCGCCATCAGAATTGCAAGAATTGATGTCACAAATCCAAGAATTGCTCGACAAGGGATTTATTCGGCCAAGCGTGTCACCATGGGGCGCACCGGTATTATTCGTGAGAAAGAAGGACGGGAGCATGCGTATGTGCATTGATTACCGGGAGTTGAATAAACTCACGGTAAAGAATCGATATCCGCTTCCAAGAATTGATGACCTATTTGACCAATTACAAGGTGCAAGTTGGTTCTCAAAAATCGACCTCAGATCTGGGTATCATCAGTTGAAAGTCAAAGAGGAGGATGTACCGAAAACGGCTTTTCGTACACGGTACGGACATTACGAGTTTCTCGTGATGTCCTTTGGGTTAACTAATGCACCCGCGGCTTTCATGGATCTCATGAACCGGGTTTGCAAACCCATGCTAGACAAGTCAGTGATAGTGTTTATCAATGATATCTTAATATACTCCAAGAATGAAGCAGAACACGCAAGTCATTTGCGTGAAGTTTTGGAGACGCTCAGGAAAGAGAAATTGTATGCGAAATTTTCAAAATGTGCCTTCTGGTTACGAGAGGTGCAATTTCTTGGGCATATCATTAGTGCAAACAGAGTGCTAGTAGATCCTTCAAAAATAGAAGCTGTGTCAAGATGGACTCCACCAAAGAATCCTTCGGAAATCAGAAGTTTCTTAGGGCTTGCGGGTTATTATCGGAGATTCATACAAGATTTCTCCAAAATTGCTACGCCGCTGACCAAACTAACCCGTAAGGATGAAAAGTTTATTTAGGCCGAAGATCAAGAAAGGGCGTTCCAAACGCTCAAGGAAAAATTGACCCATGCGTCGGTGTTGACATTACCGGACGGAACGGAGGATATGGTAGTTTACTCGGATGCATCGCATTCGGGACTTGGCTGCGTTTTGATGCAGCGGGGCAAGGTTATAGCCTATGCCTCGAGACAGCTAAAGACTCATGAGAAGAGATATCCTACACATGACCTCGAGTTGGCAGCAGTGGTGTTTGCCTTGAAGATATGGAGGCATTACTTGTATGGGGTGAAGTGCACTATCTTTACCGACCACAAAAGCTTAAAGTATTTCTTCGATCAGAAGGAATTAAATATGAGGCAGAGGCGGTGGTTAGAAACTGTCAAAGACTTTGATTGTGAAATACATTACCACCCCGGGAAGGCTAACGTAGTGGCAGACGCGTTGAGCCGAAAGACGGATTATATGCCTATTCGAGTACGATCGATGCAATTAATCGTGACATCGGGTTTGTTTGAACAAATCCGAAAATCTCAAATTGAAGCAATCAAGGAAGAAAATGTGAAGAAGGAAAGGATAGTTGGGCAACTAAAAGACCTGGAGGATGGTAATCAAGGATTGAAAACTCGATTTGGGGGAATTTGGGTTCCAAATACGTGTGGGGCCAAGGCGCGTCTTCTTGACGAGGCTCATAAATCCCATTATTCAATTCATCCGGGGGCGACCAAAATGTATAATGACTTAAAACAAAACTATTGGTGGCCCGGAATGAAAAGGGATATTGTGAAATATGTACAGAAGTGTTTGACTTGTTTACAAGTAAAAGCAGAACACCAAAAGCCACACGGTAAGTTGCAACCGTTGGATATCCCGGTTTGGAAATGGGAACAAATCACGATGGATTTGTTAACCAAATTGCCCAAAACCAATCGCGGATTTGATGCTATATGGGTAGTCGTAGATCGATTGACAAAAAGTGCTCACTTCATTCCGATTCGTGAGACTTATACATCCGAGAAGATGTCGGAAGTGTACACCAATGAGATCATAGCACGTCACGGAGTGCCGATATCCATTGTGTCAGACAGAGATACTCGGTTTACCTCTAAATTCTGGCGCGAATTTCAAGAGCAAATGGGAACTAAACTGTACATTAGCACTGCTTATCATCCGCAAACGGATGGGCAAAGTGAGAGAACGATACAAACGTTGGAAGATATGTTGCGGGCTTGCATCATCGACTTCGGGGGCAGTTGGGATGTCCATCTACCCTTGGTCGAATTTTCATATAACAATAGCTATCAATCGAGCATTAAAATGGCCCCGTATGAGATGCTATATGGTAGAAAGTGTCGAACTCCGGTGTGTTGGGGAGAAGTGGGACCACGAGGATTAGCACATACGGATATAATCCGAAATACGAATGAGAAAATTGATAAGGTCCGAGCTCACTTAAAAGCAGCTCAGGATAGACAGAAGTCGTATGCGGATAAGCGAAATAGGCCTATTGAGCGATCAAACTATCAGTTTTGGATAATTGGTTTCATGATAGCTGTAAAACATCATACTGTCCATAAAATTTCATGAATATCTAACCTGGCTTTACACTCTTTATCTCACATGATCGGTATTTAAAGTTGAAAACTTTTTTTTTTTGGTTTTTATTCTCAGGTGGTGTTTGAGATTGAAAACTTTTTTGGTTGCGTGATCGTTTAATTCTTGAAGAACGATATATCATGGCTGTGTATACTTGTAAAAAGTGTAAGATATGTATAGTATAAAGCCATATTCTATATTTTTTTCAGTTTTCTTTTATCTAATGTTATAATTCTTTTTAAGACTGATGCATTTACTGTATGGAATGCCTGGGGACTGGCTTTAATTCCAATGGAACACTGTGCTCAAGTTCGTGTCAAGCTCAATTGATAGGTATTTCGCTCGGAGAACAATTGACATGAAATGAATTCATTTCCAGCTTATACAAGACAGTATATTATGTCAATGTCTTCTACCTTCTCGAATACACTACCATTTCATTTTATTTCCACTATGAAATAAGTACAACTTCTATTGTTTTGTTTTTAGTTTTCTTTAAGTTGATAATTATTATTCTGTACAACTGTTTTTAAATTCTATATTAGTGTAATTCTTGATAAAGTGTATTACTTCTACTGAATTCGAATGTATATTCTTCTGCCAGATGTGAAAGGAAGAGAAGAAATACTGACAATTCATAGCAAAAACAAGAAGCTCGACAAGAACGTGTCACTAAATGTGATCACGATGCGAACTTCTAGGTTAAACTGTATGAGCTGGCAAATCTGATGAACGATATAACCATCTTGATGGCAGAAGAGGCAAGGGTAAGATTAGTTTGAAAAAGATTGATGACTTGATTGATAGAATCATTGTAGGAACTGAAGGAACTCAGATGCCAGATGGAAAGAACAAGATGTTAGTAGCCTATCATGAAACCGGTCATGTAGTCTGCGCGTAAGTATTCACTCTACTCATCAATTTAACATAATGTGATGCAGTTTGGTCTAAATTTAAGGAGTGGTTAATGATTGGAAAATACAATATTATTGGGCTGTAAAAAATGGGACTATTATGTTGTGGCTTATGTGCGAGTTAAGAACATATTTGTGAATCAAGTTAAGTTTGCCAATACGATTTATCATCTCATAAGTTATCGTTATGGTCAGGGGTGGATCCAAAGTCTATATTGTGCGAGTTTTTCAAGGTTGGTCAATGTGCGAAAGGTTTCAAATGCAAGTTTTCTCATGACTTGAATGTACAAAGGAAGGGTGAAAAGTTTGACATTTTCAGTGATAAGCGTGATGAAGGTGATGCTGTAACATTTTTATTTATTTATTTTTATTTTATTTGGTTGGTTTACCTTTTTTTCTTTGTGTCCTTTGATATGGAGTATAATCAATTTCTACATGTGTATCTTAGGAACAATGGAGGACTGGGATTTGGAGACGTTGGAAAAAGTTGTGGAATCAAAAGGAAAAGAGTACAGCCAGAATAGACCAACCGACATCGTATACTTTCTTAAGCTCTTACTTTATTACATATCAAGTCTTTATATCATATAGGTGGATTATATTGGCTCTGTATCTAGCGCTAAAAAGACGATGCATGATAATTGAAATAAATTATTACTACCAGTGCACGGGTGTTCTCCCACATTTCTTCTTTTGTTTTTTTTTTTCAATCAAGTCATCTTAAAGTATAATGTCAGTTTATGATACATTTTTGGGAATTTGATTTTTCAAAAAATCTTTCATTTGACTCGTGGGGACTACTTTTGTAGGTTTGTAAACACTTCCTCGATGCAGCGGAGAAAAAGCAATATGGTTGGTTCTGGGTATGTCCAAACGGTAATAAAGAGTGCCATTACAGACACGCTCTCCCTCCCGGATACATCTTGAAATCTCAAATTGTAACATCCCGAAATTTCAAAACTTTATACTATAATTATAAAGTGTATAATAAACAAGAATAAACTAACTAGGATAAATAACCCAGTTAGTTAGAAGTCTTGTAGTAACACAAGAATGAGTTAAAAGTCAAAGATATAAACTAAACAAGAGTGGAGGGACCTAGGTTGTCAAAATTGAAACTTAATTTACTAATAATTAGTAAAACAAAGACCAAACACTCCATTTTTGGAGTTCTGGTCGATCAAGAAAGACACAGGGGCGACACCCACTCCTTCACAACCCTAAATCCTACTAAAATCTCAAATTGAAGGCTCGAATCATGTCATAATCAAAATCTGAGCATAGAATCGTGATCTCCTCGTCAAGGAGGTCATAAGGTATGTCAAATTAGGTTGTTTTGATACAACTCAAATTCTTGCATGTGATTGAAATCGAAGATTTAGCTTGATTATGTGTTGTAAAACATGAAATTAGAAGTAATGTGAGGTCTAGGGACAAACCCTAGATGAATTCTTGTCAAAATCTTGCATGTTAGTTGTAAGGATCAAAATCACTATAGTGGGTGATTAGTAAGTTAGTAGAACTTGATAAACACTAGGATTAAGACTCTTGTTCTAGTGTAAACTGAAATTTGTGAGCTAATCTCTGAAATTGTGATGTTAAAATATATGTATATTGTCTAATTGAAGTTGATTTGGGTAATAAATTCAAGTTATGAACTTGGTTTAGATAATGTAGAAATCTGAACCGCAAGGTGTTTGATAAAACGCCTAAATGAGGGTTAAAATGTTAAAGATTGCTAAAAACGCAGATTTGTATATGTTATGAGTTCATGCGTTAAAGCTTATGAAAGAGTTCTAATCTTGTTATGAATTGAACTCTTTAGGCAAGGAATCCGGAACGTCAAGTGGACACGCCGGAGGTGATACTCGCGGAAAAGGTGTGCTTTAAAGGTACGTGGCTTTAGTCCCGTTAAAACTTTGTGTACATAATTAGTTTTGTTGTGTGAACAGTGTTGAAATAAAATGGATGCGTTTGATGCGTTGTTAAAGTGGCGAAGTACACTCGACCATCAAACGGGTCAAAGTAAAGATTTGGTATATAGTTTGGCTAGTCAATAAAGTGATGGTTTTCACTAAATGGCCAAACGGGTCAAAATGATGTTTTCAATAGAACCATGAGAGTAGAGACTTGAAATGTCGTATATCTTGTTAAATGATAAATTGTACCATACCAATGATTTGGTGATATTAATCTAAGTATAAGAACCCGGAATATGGGTCAAACAATAAAAGTTAAATGAAAAAGGGTTGTTGAAACGGAGTGCTTGAATTCCGAAGAAACAAGTGTTAACCCTAGAGGAATTGCAAAGCCGTGGAATTGGCGTGAATACACCAAGTATGTGAGCCCGGGTAATTGGGTAATTATGTCTAAAAGGTTTTAAGAATAGAAAAAGGGGTGCTATGCACCTACACTAATGGGTTGAATAATGGAAGTAAGGAAATTGTGAACCAATTGACGGTATCTCGGTTTCCGTGTTGTGAAATTTACATGGTTGAATCCGAAATTTTATTACGGACTCATAGGAAGAAGAATCGGTTAAATCGGACTAATGGGTAAAAAGTTATGACATTCTAAAGTTGAAAAATAGACTAAGGACAGATGTGCAGAACCCACCGTAAATTACGGTCCCACCGTAATTTACGGTGGACATCAAAGTTGTACGGTACGAACTTCCTGCTTTACGGTAGAACCAGGGATATTCCAGGTTCACCGTAACTTACGGTGATACCGTAAGTTACGGTGGAACTCTGGAAAATTATATTTTGTTTGTTGCTTCGCGTCGTTAAAATTTGTTTATACGTAATGTATTAATGTCAAAACTAATATTTTAGTGTTTGACCCTAGGTATGTATGAAGCCACTCCCGGATGATGATCAAGTACAATGTCAAGAACCGAACACGCATTTTGAAGCTTCCGCATTAATCTTAATCTTGTCTAGACATAATCATGTTGTAAACACTTTTGTTAATCGCGTTTTAAATCCCTTAAACTAGTGGTTAGATTACTAGCAAGGGTTAACTTTTAAACTTGTTATGGATTATCTTGGGATGTGTTTGGTACTATCTCAAGTGTATATGGTTTAAACACGAAAAGATTTTGTAAACTCTGATTTTTATAAAGTTTCATCTAATTATTAGTTAAATTCCGTCAAATTAATTAGGGTGTTACACAAATGAAAGCTCTTTTAGAAGAAGAGGCAAACAAGCTAGCTAGCTATCGAGGATGAGTTTGAGGATCAGGTGATTATCTTTTTCACAAATGCACCCTTTTTTTCTTTGACTCAACTGCATAAATCCATAACCAACGTTGTTTAGATTTCTGTTTTGGTTAACCATCAATTTGGGCCGAGAAATTATCATTAAACTTTTTATTATATCAAGTCTAAGGTGATAGTCTACCATGTGAAAGATGATGAGTTTGAAGATTACCTTAAATTGTACACTGATGTCCCTATAGTTTACGAAAATTTTGGATTTGGTCCCTAGCTTTCCTAAAGTTCACAGATGGTCCCTGTGGTTTGCACTTTGTAGCGCATTTAGTCCATAACTTGGGCATGCTCCAGTGAGGTTGAAGTGAAAGGAATGGCGAAGCTTGATTATCTTGACAATTTGCAGAACATGACACATTGAAATCAGTGAATCTAACATTCATATTCAAGAAAAAAAAAGTTTCTAAATTTTGCGATGGGTCAAAACCAGTTTGGATTAATCAGTTTAACCTGTTTCTTTAAGAAAAAAAAAGTTTCTAAATTTTGCTGCCTGATCCGTTTGGGAATATAATATACCCATGATTAGTTAGCCATGTCCCATTAATATATGCATATACGTATGTAGGTTAAAGCAGTTTGTGGTCGTCTTCGTTCGAATTCACGTAGCTATATGCTTGCTGAAGAGAAAACTCTTTATCATTTACTGAAAAACTATGAGCAAATCGGAAGGTAAAATGTGTTCTTTTATAGTTATTGTTTGATCATCTACACTTTCTTGCTTGTGATTTCTGTATAAACATTTTTTTATTTGCAGCTACTAATATTGAATAAAATTGCTACAATAAAAGATGGCGATACAATAGAATTTGAGGTACCTGGAGATGCTGAACTGAAAGCTTTTTTTTTTTTTGGGGGGGGGGGGGGGATGTGGGGAAGTTTATGGAGCATGCAATGAAGACCCCATTGACTCATCACGCGGCGCCGCCAAGCGGTTTAGGGGTCCAGGTACGGGCATCATGTTCTTTGTTCCAAATTGCGTATTATTTCTTGATTTCGCCTGGAGTCTGAACCGCAACATATGGTTGTGGTTTGTGTAGGGTTGTGTTTGAAGAAAATATATCTAAAGAAGGCTTACAAAATAAATCTCTCAGGTACTTACAGAGTATTTAATTTTAGTATGACAATTAATTAACACACCGAAGGATTATAGCAAAGTGTTTTGAGGAGAAGAAGACTCATATCTAAGCTAAAGTTCTTTAAATCTATGAGGCTTCAAGTGCTGACCTGATATTAAGGTTTTGTTTAACGGGAAAAAAAACTTATAATATGTATTTATTGTTTAATTTTAAAATTTGATGGCTGGAAACCAAATAGATTGGAGGGGTAGACTTTTGTTATGGAGATCAAACTCTGACATAAAATGCTTTGCTTCTTACTATCAAGACGTTCTAACATGTTACCCTCATAATCAAACATACCCAGATGCTTAGTTATCAACAAGATCATACATTTAGTAATCAAATCTAATATAAAGAATCACAGGGGAGACAAATATTAAAATCAATGACAACAATAATACGGCATAGAGGAGAGATGGACACCATTGGGGGCTGGGAAGATGGGATTCGTGATTAAATGGAGCCCAATTTTTGAGCTGCTATAGTGCTATTTTTTTGTTTGCAACTTAATGACCAGGATGCTATTTTGCTAACCTTTGGGCTGCAGTTAATTAGTGGGCTACAATCAAATTTGATTTCTTAAACTTTTGGGCTTATGCAGTGTGTATTTTATCTTCTCGTAAAGAAGTAAGCGGAACAGACTAACTTCCAATCTCAGAACAACAACAAAGCCAACTGAAATCCAACCTAAAACTCCTACAGTGCAGTTAGTGAAATGAACTGTTCAAGCTGACAGGTATATTCCTTCTCAAATTTATGATAAATTGGATCTGTGAGGGTATCGTAGTTTGGATCTGGAGATGAGTCTGAGAGACATTTTGGCCTTTTTTCTCTGAATCAACAGCCCAAGTATCAACTAAGTTTTCACTAGAAACGTTCATCTTAGAATGGGTTTTGCTTTCTAACTGTATGATAAATAAACGAAATAAAAAAAAAAGTGTTGTTATATGTGTGTGGTTGTTACTTTTTGATTTATCTACATCTTTACATGTAGGAGTGCAAATCATACTTGGTGGAAATCATGCTAGGCTCTTTGCAACTTCTATAGATCGTTGACTGTTTGTGATGTAGCGAGTACTTTGAGGCTTAAGCATAAATTCGGTTAATTTCATAGTTTGAATAAAAAGTTGGGTAAATTTTTATATGAGTCCAGGTGATTTCATCATTTTAAATAGTTGAATCTGATCCTTGAATTTTTAACTCATTGAGTCCGAGTGGTTTCCAAGTCCATGTGATTTGAACATACAAATACAGAAACACTCAAGGTGATGATCACATTCATGTTCATATGGATTCTTGATGTATAACATCTTATATATTAATATTATTAAGGTTTTAGTTGCTGCTAACTAGGGATGACTATTTGGTACTGGGTATCGGTACTGAAATTTTTTCGGTACCGATACCCACTTTTGGCATTTTCGGTACCGGCACTTTAGGTACCTGTACCGGTAAAATATTAATTTTTATCTTCAAATACCGGTACCATACCGAACATTTTTGGTACCGGAACCCAGTTTTGCCAAATTTTGGTACCAGTATTTTCTGTACTGGTTCGGTACGGTATCCGTACGACGCTCATCCCTACTGCTAACTTGCTATGATTTTGTGAAGCTGAGGGACAATCTTCAAGAGTAAGTGCGTATATTGGCGGTGGGCTTTGAACTTCTCAAAGAGTCGCTCTCTTTGATTTTTGCACTCTTGAAGTTATAGACATCTACAATTGAACTTTCCAACCTTAATCGTCAAGTATTATGTGTTCGGTTATATGTTCATGTTCGGTTAAAGTTAAATGAACAAACACGAACGTGCGTATGTTCGTGTCTGTTCTATTCATTTACAGGCCTGGATCCATTTGTTGAAGAGTTTCAAAGGTTAGTACACTATATTCTTTTGTCTCCCAATCATCTCTCTATTCTCAAATAAAACCCCTAAATTGCTCATCCTCATCTGCCGACTATCACATACATCGTTCTAAACCATAGCCTCTCCTTCACCCCCCATCTATCTATTGCAATCGGTTAACATGGATTAGATATCCTCTTTTTTCTTGATTTTATGTTTTCTTTCTCTGAATCTAATGATAGGTTATCACAATATTTGTATGTTATTTGAAGCCACCAACTTAAATTTTCGTCATTGATGCTTCGATTTTGGTTATTTATTTCAGGTAATACATTTTCTTCGTGAGGGAAATCCAAAATTTTGTCTCTGGATTCCAGCTTTCACTAACGCACGTGTACTATCAAAGAAAGGTAAAAAATTAATTTTGTATTCATCTTTTTAATCGATACTTTGCATTCAGAAAGGCATGGCTAATAGATTTATAGGATTTTGTGGTGTGGGGATAAAAACTTTATAGGAAACTTTACTGAAATAATTGAACAAATGTATAAGGCATGAGGTTTTCAATTCTTGAGAAACAAATTAGGCATGCAATTGGAAACAACTCTGTCAATAAGTCCTTTTGTTTTCTCATTTCTAAAATATAATGATTCATATTTTCAGTTTAATGAAGAAGATGGCAAGTGTGCCAAGGAAGCCATGAGGATGGAAGCAAGCAAATCAGAAATTTATGGAACAAAGCATGATGTTTATGTTGACATGATTGCCAGTGTATTTATTTAAATATCTTATATGACTTCTTATAATGATTGGCATTGTGACTGACTACTAACTTTTGATGTCAAAGTTTGACACTTTGTTTATGTAACATTACACTTTGTATTTTATTTTGTTTTGTTTAACAGTTAATATATGTCTGAAAAGAAATGATAAAGTATTTAGAGGTGGAAACTGCACAACAGGGAGGATGCTTCAAGACATAAAAGAAACTACCTATATGTGGTTAAGAAGCAGACCAAAAATTGAGAATATAACTTTATTGAGCATATGAGGAGTCTGCAGAACATCTTTTAGTATCGTGTGGGATGACGCAAACTATCTGGGACTTTATTAATACATGGTACATGCTTTATGGCTTCTTTTTCTTTGAATTCGAGGACCGGTTGAAGTTTTATAAGCAAGCGAGAGGCTCTGTAAAGTGGAGAAAGGTTGTCTACTCCATTATTCTAACGGTCGTGTGGTGCATTTGGCGAAGTCAAAACAATATTATCTTCAACCGTAAACAACCTAAGGTGGAGAGTTTAAAGTAGGAAATTAGAGTTTTGGCATACCTATGGGTTAAACATCAGTCAAAATCCGTTGGTTTATCATGTGAAAACTAGCAAAATTTCGTGTTAATTTTTTTGGGTCTAAGATGTAGTTTGTTGTCTGGTTGTTTTTGGATGTGGATTACCACAATGCTAATATGTTTTTTTAATAAAATTTGATTTGTTGGCTGTTTAAAAAAGAAAATATATCTCAATTATCTTCTTTTAATGTGTTAAAAAGTTTTGTTGTGGAAAGTTCGATGTGGAAAGTTTTTGTTATGTTTTTACTTAGGTCATGTGTGGCTTCATGTACAATTGTGTTAAATACTCGATTTAGGTAGCATTGGGTCAGGTTTGGTAATCGGGGTTCGGTTAAAAAAGGTAAAAACATAAGTGCCTTTATTTCTTTGGGATTATGGTAAAAAAAGTGGTTTGGCTCAACTCATTTCTTCATAAGTGCTTTGGCTTAACCAGTACCGTATCGCATAGCATAGGGGTGCACATGTAAAGAAAAGGAAGGAGGCGCCCCATGGAAAAAAAATGTTATTTTACGGCAAATAACGTTTGAAAACATGTCTTTTAATTTCAACATTGGTACCGCATAGTATTGACACCAAATTTTAACTTATTTATTTAAACACTTAATAATGTTTGAAAACATGTCTTTTAATTTATTTAATGACATAATCAGATTATAAATTGATTTTTTCTGCCCGGGAAGTTCCCGGGTTATAAAGATTCACAACTACATGATATATTTTTATTAATTAATATATATAGATGTATATTTATTTTTTAGATATAAAGATTCACAACCCGAGAGTATTCCCGGGTTATAACCTAGTATAGGAATAAACAATGGCAATAATTTAATGAATCCAAGAGAAACTTTAAAACAAATCAAAAGGTGAAATCCTAATTGGATATTTGGTGGATAAAATGTGATTTAATATAGGAAGATAGATTATAAGTAGATTAGAAGAAAGGTTAAGAAACACAATAATTTTGATCCCTAAAATGTCTTTTTTTTTTTCTTTCTTATTTGTTTAATTAAGGAAGATAGATTATAAGTAGATATAAGAAAGGTTAAGAAAGACAATAATTTTGATCTCTATGATGTCTTTTTTCTTATTTCATTATCATCCACAGGCTTGTATTTACTTCACATGTCGTTATTATTTGGACCACTAATAATCTTTGGATTCATGAAGGAGCTACATTTAGATAACTTATAGAATTAATATATTATTATTATTATGTGGTAGATGGTAGAAGATAATATAAACTAAATATGCCCAATCTTTTGGTTTATTGAAGCTTCTAACATTTTTTTAACGGCAAATTTCTTTTATTCCTGTATAAAATAATAAATTGTAAAATTTATATTAGTTTAGATCACAAAATATCCCCTTTCACATAGGGGTATGCAAAAAAAAAAGTGAAAATCGAAACGTATCCGAAACCGAAATGTGAATTTGGTTTTCAGCTTCATAAATCTTGTTTATTCATATAACCAAACTGAACTCAATCCAATAAGCATTAATGAATCTAAGATAACATCTTTTGTGAAAGACCACACGGAGTGGTGAGCGTTGTAGTGACATGGCAACACCTCCACGTCGGGAACACTCGAAGATCTCCACCGGAGAAAATTGGAACACATAAGTCATGACTATATATGTTAAATTGTGTTGACATATTCATTTTAGTTAAGAAAATAGTATACATAAAACATCACTAGTAGTGTATTATAAGGTAGTTAAGAAAATAGTACAAGAAAAACATCAAATAGTAGTCTATTATAAGGTAAAACCATCCAACTTAACTATACATATCAAAGGAACTACAAATGGACTCCTATTTGTAAGCAAATATTATGTATACAAACCTAAACTCTATAAAAAAAACATAATCTACACCTTTGCCAGACCGTTAATAAGTCACATGTTACGAACGTCTGATCAGGTAGCATCGTCAAGAAAACCGGAACCTATAGACATCCCTAATCTTGTTCCAAGAAACGTCACGTAAATCACCATAAGCCCCAACCCAAACGGCTTGTTTGGTTGCATACGGTTTCTAGGCAGCATTACTAGTGCCCAAAGCAAGGAGAGTATCAGAAATCCTATGTTAATGAAAAGCCCGACGTCACCAGACATTGTATAAGATTCGGGCCTGTTTGACCACGACCCAATTAACATACAAATCCCCAAACCAACAAGAGTGTTGAACATAGGGCCGGCGTAGCATCCAGACATGGCTATCTGCACACCTTCACCTCCATGGATTGCGAGTGCAACATTTGACATTAAGTCACCCATCGAGTTACCCCATGCTAATACAGTTAATCCAAGAATCGATGGATTGATCCCGAACATTAGACCAAACGCCACTAATAACGCAACTAACTCGTTAGCTATCATGTAGAACCAGACGATGCTCATAAAGAAACCACCAAGAACCCATGGAAGCAACCACTTTTGAGGTGGTTGGTCTGGTCTGGTGCATATGAATGCAACACCACCAAGCGCACACCCAAGAACCGCTGCGGCTAGGTAGATAAGCCATGTGACTAAATGGCTTTGACTCTCGTGTTGGGTGTTCCACAGAAACGCTAGAAGCAATGGTGCAAATGTAACGCTGGTAACCGCATAACCTTTTGACCATCTTTCTTCCTCGATCATGGGAATTGTTAGCCGTCTTGATAGTACTAGTGGTAATTCTAACCATGAAAACAACTTGGACCACGAAAAGGATGAATCTTTATTTTCATGAACCGACGACACGTCCTCGTTCCATCCCCATAGAGGGTTCGAGCCATCTTCTGGACCTTGTCCATGAACCTCTGAATATATCGCAACATTCGAACTCCACATCCAATGTGGAACCTTGGATTCAACCAAATGTGGAACATCATCAGACGCTGAAGACGACATATCATCGGACTCGAGATCTTTACTTTCAAGATTTTCGGGACCGTCTAATTGAGTAACAGATAACAATGGGACACTAGCTTCTAACTTCAAACCACCCATTCTGTTTCTAAAGAACTCGTTAGCAGCAACTAAGGTAGCGTAAACAACATAGATCGAAACAAACGCGACCGCCCCACCTATACTAACATTCCCAATCAACAAGATTACAGCAAGAGACACAACAGCCAACAGAAGCACACAAACATCTCTAACAAAACACTTCTTATCAATACTCACTCCCTGATCCGCCACACAGATCGAAATCGTCCCCACAACCACACACGTCACGAAAACCGCACCACCCAGAATACTACTCAACCCAACATCCCCATTATCAGTACCCGCAAACGCCGCGATACTAGCAAACACATCCGGAGCACCGTTCCCTAACGGAAGCAAGGTCACCCCAGCTAAAGTAGCAGACAACCTCAACAAATTCGACAACTTTTCGAGCGAACAACAGAAATAATCAGCAGCAGTATTCCCCAAAAGATAAAACAGAGCAGCCAGCCATAGAATCAACACAATGTAACCAACAGAAGCATAATTCTCACAAGAACAGTAAAAGAAATTCAAGTAATTAAAAAACCCATCAGAATTACATTGAGGGTAAGCCATTATAAACTCACATTCACTTGCAAAACCCTCATGCTGATTCAGTCCAGTACAATCTGGTGGAGTCTTGATAGCCAGTCTCCCGGAGCTACTAACAAACCCGACCCGAGTTTTACCCATGGAGCTCCAGTACCGGGTCAGATTGTGAAAGCAAAACACAACAAACACAAGTGTAAAAACACCACCTCGGATATTCAACACCATCCGATGAGAAACTCTAACCAACTGCCGATCCATCTAACACACACCAACACCAAGATACCTAATTTATGATACCCTTTTCAATCTTTAACCCAAATTAACACAACTGGGTACAATTAACAACACATAGTGACAGATTTTCTATATGGGTCAAGAATCAGAATCAAGATTATCAAGAAACTGAAGAACAAGAAAAAAGAAACCTAATTTATCATACCCTTTTCAATCTTTAACCCAAATTAACACAATTGGGTACAATTAACAACACATAGTGACAGATTTTCTATATGGGTCAAGAATCAGAATCAAGATTATCAAGAAACTGAAGAACAAGAAAAAAGAAACCTAATTTATGATACCCTTTTCAATCTTTAACCATAACAAAGACAATTGGGTCAATATGATCAACAAAAAATCAAGAAACAATGAAGAACAAGAACAAGAACTGAAAACTGAGGGAGAAAGATGGGAAAAGGGGGATGAATTTAGGGTAATTGGTGTTGTGATGGATGAAGGGGTGGCTTCTGTTTTGGTTTTTGTAAACCGTGTGAACAGATTGAAGTGGTTCATACTTTGTGGGAAGGTAGGTATCATATAGATGGGATGGGATGGGATGGGATGGGATAGTTTGTAGGTTGTCATTTTCGGTTTAATTAACGTGCAGAGAGTTAACCGACATGTGGTTTCTTAAAATATCAATTTTGGAGATACTGGTAGTATATGATTCTTGCGTATCGGATACGAAGGATTTTTGGAAAGTTAATGATCATGTTTTGTATTCATTGCTATACTTGTTATACAATGGTTTATTAATGTATGCATTAATTATTGATATCCAAATTTCTTCAATTTCACTATCCGTTTATTGTTTTGAAATTTTTATGTAATCATTAAATTATTGTTTTTCGAATTGAGTAATGAATTTTCAAGTTTTTCGGATCGAATTTTTTGAATTTTTATTTTTTTACTT
>JARYGA010035226.1:0-43251 GCA_030545235.1 Helianthus tuberosus | reverse complement strand
CTAACTGCAAGAGAAGTAGTTAAAGATGCAAAAGTCATTACGGATACGTTCCTCGTAAATGATATTTTTGCTAAAGTTTTATTTGATTCTAGAGCCAATAAGAGCTTTGTTGACCATAAGTTTAGTAAACTATTAAACCTGCCCCTAAGAGCTTTAGATATTACACATGAAGTTAAATTGGCTGATGGTAGCATAGAAATAGCCTCTACAATTCTTGAAGGATGTGTTGTATCCATTAAGAATCATTCTATCCCTGTTAATCTTTTGCCAATGAATTTGACGGGGTGCGATATAGTTTTAGGCATGGACTGGTTAGCTCATAACCAAGCCTGTATTGCCTATGATAAGAAACTTATCGAGATTAAATCCCCATTCGGTGGAGTACTCACCATTCGTGGAGATCAACACTATAGATTGCCCAAGAAGGTGTCTCTTCATAAAGCATCCAAGTGTTTGAAAAGAGCATGGGTCATCTACGTGGCACATGTGACGATCGACGAACCAAAGCCAATGATTGAAGACATCCCAATCATCTCAGAATATCCAGATGTATTCCCTGAAGAATTACCCTGTCTGCGCCTAGAAAGACAAGTCGAGTTTAGGATCGACATCTTTCCTAGAGCCGCTCCCGTAACTAGAGCTCCATACCGATTAGCACCAACTGAGATGAAGGAGTTAAAGACTTAACTAGATGAGCTATTGGAGAAAGGAATTATTCAGCCTAGGTCTTTACCTTGGGGAGCTCCTATTCTGTTCGTTACGAAGAACGACAGTTCAATGCGAATGTGCATTGATTACCATGAGCTGAACAAGATAACGATCAAGAATCGTTATCCATTGCCAAGGATCGATGATTTGTTCGACCAATTGCAAGGAGCTAGTTACTTCTCGAAGGTTGATTTAAGATTTGGTTATCATCAACTGAAAGTTAGGAGCAAAGATGTTCCAAAGATTGCTTTCTGAATCAGATACAACCACTATGAGTTTTTAGTGATGCCTTTTGGGCTCACAAATGCACCTACAACATTCACGAATCTTATGAATAGAGTCTGCAAGCCGTATTTAGATAAGTTTGTCATTGTATTTATAGAAGACATACTTGTCTACTCTCGTAATCAAAATGATCACGAGAAACGTCTTAGTTGCATTCTTGGTTTGCTAAACCAAGAAAAGCTTTACGCAAAAATTCTCTAAGTGTGAGTTTTGGCTTAGAGAGGTCCAGTTTCTAGGACATGTAATTAGTGAGCGTGGTATCCAAGTGGATCTCGCCAAGATTGAAGCTATAATGAATTGGGAAGCACCCAAGACTCCATCTAAGATTCACAGTTTCTTAGGACTGGCCGATTATTATAGAAGGTTCATTGAGAACTTTTCTCGAATTGCCACTCCTTTAACTACTCTAACACGCAAGAATGTCAAGTTTGACTGGGGTTCCAAACAGGAGGAATCCTTTGAGATTCTGAAGCTTAAATTGAGCAATGCTCTTGTCTTAACCCTACCTAAGGGGATTGAAGACTTTGTCATATACTGTGATGCCTCATACCCAGGAATGGGTTTTGTACTTATGCAAAAGGTAAAGTGATTGTATATGCCTCATGACAACTTAAGGTGCACGAAAAGAATTACACCACCCATGATTTAGAATTGGGTGCCATTGTATTTGCACTAAAGTTGTGGAGACATTATCTATATGGTACAAAGTGTATTATATACACGGATCATAAAAGTCTCCAACATTTGTTTAATCAGAAAGATTTAAACATGCGACAACGCCGTTGGATGGAAACTTTAAATGATTATGAATGTGAGATTCGTTACTATCTCGGTAAGGCAAATGTTAATGCCAAAAGTATTGAGCTACGTAGCTTGAATGAGAAGCTGCTAGATGCTCAGAAACAACCCTTATTAGAAGTAAATGCTTCTAATGAAGGATTGGGTGGAACTGTTGATCAGTTAACACCTGAAAATGATGGAATCCGGAGATTGAATAATCGTATATGGGTTCCTATCTGTGGAGGACTCAGAGATCTAATTCTCCAGGAAGCTCATAATTCCAGATATTCTGTACATCCTAGTAGAGACAGAATGTACCAAGATTTGAAAAAGAATTATTGGTGGATGGGCATGAAGAAATCCATAGCCACTTATGTAGCTAAATGTCTGACGTGTACGCAAGTTAAAGCCGAACATCAGAAACAGTTAGGACTGCTACAACAACTTGAAATTCCCACATGGAAATGGGAGATGGTAACTATGGACTTGATTACCAAGTTACCAAAGACCAAACGTGGCAATGATACTATTTGGGTGATTGTCGATAGACTGACTAAGTCAGCCCATTTTCTGCCAATCAAGGAGACTTATAGTTCCGATAAATTGGCCAAATTATATGTGGACAATATTGTGTCCTACATAGTATGCTACTATCTATAGTATCTGATAGAGATACGAGATATACCTCTCATTTTAAGAAGAGTTTCCAACAATCATTGGGCACGCAATTAAATTTTAGTACGGCTTACCATCCACAGACTGATGGACAAAGTGAGCGTACCATTCAGACATTGGAAGACTTGCTGAGAGCATGCATGATTGATTTAGGTGGTAGTTGGGATGACCATCTACCCCTAATTGAATTCTCCAACAATAATAGTTATCATACTAGCATCAATGCTGCTCCATTTAAAGCCTTGTATGGGAGAAAGTGTAGAACGCCGGTTTGTTGGGCTAAAGTTGGGGAATGCCAACTATCAGGACCTGAGATAGTCCTGGAAACCACAGAGAAGATTATTCAGATCCGTGACAGGCTTAAAGCTTCCAGTGATAGGCAAAAGAGCTATACTGACAAGAGGCGAAAACCTCTTAAGTTCCAAATTGGAGACAAGGTTTTATTAAAAGTATCACCCTGGGAAGGCGTGATGAGATTTGGAAAGAAGGGCAAGTTGAGCCCGAGATACAATGGACCATTCAAGATAATCGAATGTGTCGGTTCCGTGGTAAATAGACTTAAGCTACCCAAGGAACTCAGTGGAATCTATGATGTGTTCCACATATGCAATTTAAAGAAATGTCTAGCCGATGAGTTGCAAGTAATGTCGCACCATGATGTGCAGATTGATGAAAACCTTAGGTTCATTGAGAAACCAATTTTGATCGAGGATCAACAGGTTAAAAAGCTCCAAAAGAAAATAATCTGCATTGTGAAAGTCAAATGGGATACCCATCGTGGCCCCAAATATACATGGGAGGTTGAGTCCAATATGAGACAAAAGTACCCCTATCTTTTTGAATAAAATCTCGAGGACATGATTTCTTTTAAGGGGGCAAGGATGTAATACCTCAGAATTTTATATCGAATCATATGACAAAACGTGTCCAATCAACTCTCAAATATGCCACAATGTTGGACGAGAGGGACTAATTGTCTAAAATAGTGGAAGAATGGATGTGGAGGGACTAAATATGTCAACATGCCAAAGTTTTGGCCTCTGAGTGACCCTTATGGACCGCAAGGCATAGAGCCTTACGGACCGTAAGGTAAATGAAAGTTTGTATCTGGCAATTCCTACGGACCGTAAGCCATTGGGGCTTATGGACCGTAAGTAAATTTGAAAACCATGGGCGCCAAGAGGCTTATGGACCATAAGCCTTAGACCCTTACGGTCCGTAAGGCATGGTGCTGGAAGTTTTTGTTTGTTGCTCAAAGCAGCCTGCATTGCTGCCACCTCTCTTGCAAATTGCCACCCATGTTCAGCTTCTTACACCTCACAAACGAGCTGGAATCATCTTCGAACTAACACTAACACTTGGCAAGATCCTAGAAAGCTTTTGCAACTATAAATAACATCCTTGTGCACATCATTTCCTTGCTCATACATTTCTTTCTTGTCTATCAGCTCTTAGAGTGGCTTCTAATCTATAGAGGCCCCCATTCTGAGTTCATTATTCTCCCGGAACACTAGTAACTGTTCTTTCATAGCTCCTTTCTTTTTTTAGGTTAAATAATTAGCCGAAAGTCAAGCAAATTGACTTTTGCTTTGACTTTCGGTTATGACCACTATGATCCAGGCATTGTTTGAATTGAACATGGCTACATGATCGTAATAAGGTAGGTGATAATCCCCTAAGAGGGCACCACCTGAAGATCATATTAAATGTCAAATGGCGGGTCAAAGTTATGTTTAAATAAAAGTCAAAACGCAGTTTTTCGGAAAATGTATAAAATGAACTTGTAAACATCTAAACTCACATTTTTGACATTATATCAGTCACTAAACATATTAGAACATGTCACAACATGTTCAGCCCATCATTTCCAGATTATAGTTCGGGTTGTAGCCGAAAGTCAAGTAGTTTGACTTCTGCTTTGACTTTCGATTCTGACCCGATTTAGCTAAGTTAGCTACTGACTTGAAGTTGCATTATGATCATATTTATGTATGGAATAACCCACTGAGGTTATACCATTTGATCAATCAGTTGTCGGATTTTATGCAAGTTCATGTAATATGCCATAATATTGACCAAAATGCCCTTTTGTGCATAAATTGATTTTAAACCATAATGCACCTATGATTTGTAACACCTACTGATATGGTAATATATTAAACTTATTTTGAAATAATAAACTTAACATTGACTCATCCGATCACCCGATACCGCCTATGCGCGTATGGTTGACTTGTGTAACTTAATTTATATAAGTTAACCGAATTTGGTCAAATCCTTCAATTTCTTTTAAAATCCAGTTTGTATTATGGTTAACCCATATTATATACAAGTTATAGTACTTGTGAGGGTTCAAACCAGATTCTATCGGGTCACCGCTTAATATAGCGAACCGTGCCGTCTTCTTTATATTAGTTATCCGGTCCAAGTCTATGACTTGAATAGGACCTATTAACATTCCAATTGGTTATTATACCATTCATTCCAGACTAAGGGCATCTAGTAAATTGCAACCTTCCTTGTTATTTTGTTTGAATAACTGTGCTTATATATTGTCTTTGGATTGTAAAAGACTTAAGCCAGGTAAATACTCTTAACCTATTTTCCCTATACGGGCTTAGGATACGGTAAATTATTATCGACTGGTCGGGTATGGGCTCAGTGATAGATTGTGTCTAAAAATCCAAATAACTGGTTTTAATTCGTATTGCTTGATAACTTAAATATTGGGGGTTAATGCGACCGTGTCCTAGATATCCTCGACTCATTTAATTGCAAATGGCCAGGACTTAAGCACGGGGTGTAGGCATGCACCCGACGTATTATAATGCTATAATAAAATATTTTTCTTACCCTTTTTTTATGGGTTTAAAGTAGGGGTGTGCATGGGTCGGTTTGGGTCAGTTTTGACCTAAAACCATAACCATAACCATAACCATAACCATAACCATAACCATAACCGCGATGTCAGTTAATGGATAACTATAACCATAACCGATCAGTTATGGCGGTTATGGTTATTCGGTTTTGATGGTTATAGCGGGTCGGTTATGGGTGGTTAACCATGTATTTAGCGTAGCTAAACATAGCTTAATTTTTTAACATGGAATAAATTGTTATTGCATATTTGTATATATTAGTATTAAAACATACATATAATCTATAATATTAATACCAATTATAATCGAATATTGAAATAAAGTGATATGATACATTCCATAAATTCAAATAAACATCCAACCAAAACTACAAAATGATATGAAAAAACCTATAAATACTAAAAATCTTCAATAAACAACACCAAATATTAAAAATATGGTGAAAAGTCCTAAATCCTACAAAAAGTTATTACATGTTGCTTCGGTTCGGTTATGGTGAGTATGAAAACAATGATTACCATACCCGACCCACTACTTTCAGTTTTCAAAAAAACCATTAACCGACCCACCGGTTTTTATTTGGTTCGGTTTTGTCGGTTAATTTGGTTGTGGTTCGGTTAATTCGGTGTTTTTTTTGCACACCCCTAGTTTAAAGTGGTGAGTCGGTTAATCATGTTATTGGAGTTTAGTTCCGGGCCCCATATGTATTGACAAGCATGTAAAACTAATAACAAAAGATTCATTTTATCCTATGTTATTTATGAAAATTGATATACCTATAGTATACAAAACATTTTTGAAATATTTTCAAAATGTGTCGATTATTTGTATTTACCAGTGTAAACTGACGTATTTTCAAAAGACTAAGCGCAAGTTGCAAAGAACGTAAATAGGTTGGAAGTTGCCCGTTAGTTGCTTAAGTGGAATTTGCAACTCCATGCAAGATGCCTAGTAGTCTGTTTATGTAATCATTTGTTTATCCGATCCGCTTGTAGATCTTATATACACTTTGGTCTGTATAATATTTTGAACTTTGGACATTTGTAATTTGTAATAATTTTATACTCCCAATACTTCTTCTGTGTTATTGAGAATATCTATATCAATTTGTCATATACCCCAAGTTCGGGTCCACCGGAAAATCAGAGTGTGACAAAGTGATCATTTCCATAAGTGTTATCGAATCACATATGGTAATGTACTTTTTCTTCACTTTAAAATAAAATTTGGGTGTTCGTTGAGATGACCAAAAGACAAGCGACGTTAAACATAGAAAAAAGAAAATTTAAATTATAAAAAGACAGCTGCTTCTAACGCAGAAAAGTTGTCTTCATTGAATGAAGGGAGTGTCTTGGATAACGGATGAAGGATAATAGTTGATATTGCAAGAAATCTAATAAAAGGAATATAATAATCTTTTTCTTTTTAAATAAAATTTAATATGTATAGTTATCAAAGATATTATAAAAATTACAATTTTTTCACTTCCAATTTTAAAACTATACCAATAGTTAAAACTATGAGAAAATACATAAAAGGAAAATAGTCATTTTAACAAAGTTGTCTTCATTGAATGAAAGGGAGTGTCTTGGATAAAGGATGAAGGATAGTAGTTGATATTGCAAGAAATCCAATAAAAGGAATTTAATTATTTTTTTCTTTTTAAATAAAATTTAATACGTATAGTTATCAAAGATATTATAAAAATTACAAATTTTCACTTCAAGTTTCAAAACTATACGAATAGTTAAAACTATTAGAAAATACATAAACGGAAAATAGTTATTTTAACAAAGAAAAAAACACAACCCAACACCCTCTTTCTTCTAGGGGTGAGCAAAATGAAAAACCCGACCCTACCCGACCATTACCCGGCCCGACCCGAGAACCGATCAAACATAAAATACAGAACCTGTGACATCTGTGCTTGTGTAATCATTGTACAAACTCTGAACAATTCAAATATCAATAAAACAATGTGTTTTGATCCCAATATTTGTTTATTTATGTTTGACATTTTGCACGTTTTGATTTTTGTTCGATTTAAAACTCTATATCGCTTTCTAGAAAGTTATACGCAAACTGATGCGTAAACGTAATCAGTTTAACGCGACAAACACTCCAGAACAACAACATAAGCTTAACATGTGACACCTGTGTCACTTGAACCATCAAACAAATACCAAACCAATGAAATATTGTATTTCATGCTTGGGATTTGTATAAATATGTGTATCGTTTGCACATATCAATTCTTGTTTGATTTCAAGCCTTAAATCGCTTTCTGGAGGGTTATACGCGCACTGATGCGTAAATATAACCAGTTTAATGCAACGAACACTCCAGAATAGTGAAATAATCTTAACATACCTTAAATAACCTTCACATAACTTAGAAATAAGTTTCGGATGGTTTGGTGTGTTGAAATCAAGTTTGTTCGATCGCAGGGACTATTTGTGTCAAACTACGAAACTATACCGATTTGTATAGTAACGAACATTCCGGAACTTGATCATAGGTTAAAAATACCCTAAATAACCTTTACATAGCTTGGAAATAGGCTTTGAGGGGTTCGGTATGCTAAAATAAACTTTATTGATCCATTGGGACTAAAAGCGTCAAAAAGTGCATAAGTTTGCATTTCCGCGCATAACTTACGTTCTGAATACATCCGTACATCCAAAAATTTATGTAATCATTAAAATATTTTATTTTAGTGATTGGAATGATAAAATTTCATTCGTCACTTAATTTGGATCGTTTTTGCGTTCGTTACGACTTCCGTCGTAATTTACCGAACAACGCAACCGTACGACCAAACGAGCTGATATCCGAGATATTTTTGAGCACATTTCAAGTTCCCTATACTTTAACTTCATTTTAGAGCTTTGAAATGGGGTTAACGGGGCTTAAACGTGTCAAATACGCATCGAAAACCAAGTTTGGGGCTTCAGGGGCTAAATCCGTCACTTTTGAAAATTGCTGGTCTGCAGGTCCCTTACGGTCCGTATGGACCTTTGCTTACGGTCCGTAAGCAGTGCCCAGCACATCAGACTTCCAGAAACATTGAATCTGGTCATTTCCTCTTGTTCTAATGGTTTTGATCCATGGTTTTTCATGCTATGGGCTGGTTTGTGTGGAGAACAAGTCCCCCCAATCTTTCTTTGACAATTGTATGGCCAAGATCATTCCCTCTTCTCCAAGAAATGATCCAAATGGTTTGTGAAAAACTATATAAGGCCATGTCCCTCATTCATTTTCTGCACATTTGGTCTGAGATTTCTCTAAGTGGTTGTGATTATTCACTACCTACCTGAGAATACATGGAACCAAATCTATTTGGACCCTTTGTAAGTCCTCTTTCGTTCTTTTATCGCTTTCTTGCTTAAAAGTCAAACTTTGTTTGACTTTCTGCATTGACCAGTCTATGGTCCATGAGAAGTTCGTTTGAACTTCGCAACGTGAGCGTAATCACAATGGTTATAGTCCCTAGTGACTATACCTACTGATTACCACGTTGTTGAGGTGTAGTGACGAGTCGTAGTTTCGGCCAAAATGCGTGTTTATGCGTATTTTGTAACCAAACTACTCTTAGGTATCAAAACCGTTTGTTTTGATATCCAACTTGTTTTCAAACTTTGTTAAACATGTTTTAAACATGTTTAGCTCGTCACTTTTAGATTAGTGCTTATGTAGGGTCGTAAGGTAAGCGATCTAAACAATCGCTTATACTTTCGAACCCGACCCATTTGGTCGATCTTTAGGATCCGACCAAACGCATTAGGTGACCATAGTTTTATAGGGAATAACCTTCCGAGGTTATACCTTATGGTCACTTCGTTTAAGTAGTTGTATGATAGGTAGTTTATATGCCTTAGGAAAATTACCAAAATACCCTTTTTATGCATAATTGATATTTAAGCATATGTAACCCAAACTTTTGTCATTTAACTGATTATGTAACATAATTAAGTATGTTAGGGCATATAATACTTGTCATAGGACTAGTTAGGCGGTCTGAACGCGTTATACGCGAACGACGCGTTAAAGTAGCATAAGCTACCTAAACGGGTCGTGATGGGTCATAAGCACTTAGGATAGGTTTCCTTTTAGGATGTAGGCTTTGTTAGACCATATTATATGGGTTCCTATACTCATTTGGTTTACGAAACCTCATCCTATCTGATCTTCCGAATTAGGTCCGGTTTATTTATGTAGTTACCTATATTAGGTGCCGTTTGATTTCCGGGACTCCTCTAGCTTGCTTGGTAGTTGTTCAAGAGTTCTAAGCACCCTCATGTGAGTACATAGTTGTCACACCCCCAAAATCCACACACGGAGTATCACCGCTTGGAGGCGTGACATGACTAGTATCAAGCCACCAATCATATTGAATATAACAAGTAATAAGTAAAATTCAACCACACAATATGAAAGGTGTTTCAAACCAAAAACGTAGTTAAGTGTTTAGCGGAAGCATAATTATAAAACCCAATGTAAGTATTAAGTACGAAATAAAGTAATGTTTTTAGCATGGCACACACTGCCATGTCCCACAACGACCGTGCCTCCCTGTGCAAGCTCCATGAGTACCTAACGACCTGCAAGACATGTAACAACGAGTCAACAACAAAGTTGAGCGAGTTCACAGTTGGTTGTTTAGTTGTAGCATTCGTTTCGTAAATCATATGTTCGTTTTGTAAACCATGTATCATATTAATTCGTATCGCGGTCTCCCAGACATGTTTGCGAAGATTAGTGGGGGCTTCCCATGTGTTACTAGACCGTGCGTATCGACTACTACGAAAATGTAAGTGGTGCCCTAAGTCAATGTCTATCAGCATTGACCCTTTGCCCATAGTCAATTAGTACACGCCCGTCCGACTGGCACGGTGTGAGGTTTGTTAAACCTAATAGCGCTATTAACTAATGACCCGCTCACCATAGGCCTCGACGATTAAGTCGATATAAATGAGGGACTTCATGATAGAGGTTTGGTCCAGTGTGAAATCTTGGCATCCTACCCACGGAGGATGGTTGTAGTTACCGTTTAAATCATTAACCCATTCCCAACCCTTGGGAATCCCATGCCTTGGAAAAAGTGTGAACTCACCTCGGTTTGCTCGGTATGCTTAACTACTCGATCAATTTATTCAATCAAAGCCTAAATGTTCATACGCACATGATTAGTTTATGTTCGTAATGTTTTCACGTAAGTTATAATCATAGGATACACGCAAAATAATGAGCACTGATTCACACGTAACAGTAATATTACTCAATCAAGCATATAGTTCATATTCATGTTATGCAACAATGTCTAATAGTTCAGTGTACTGGGTGTGAGAACCAATTTACTTCATTGGATTATAAGCAACATTATTAACAGTTGATGCTACAACTTATTCACACAGTCCTCTACTCATGCAGTCATTATATAGATACATTAACCTACTGTCCATAGTTGGCACATGCAACCCTAGAATAGCCACTAAACAATCTGATCATATAGGAGTCATGTGATTCTCATTCATAGCAAACCGACCAACATAATAATAATTCCAATAATTATTCATCATAGATTTATAACACATAAACAACTCAGCTCGTGGCCCATCCTTAGTACCCAACCCAGCCGAATACAGGTTCTCACCCATGTGCGGCCCATTCTTGTTTACCCAAACCCATAACCAATCGAATCAAACATCCCACATATCATAAAGTAAATCATTAATCATGATCATTAAATAAATATAATCAGATGCACATGTCATAAAGTCAATCATGAAACACAATCATTAAGTCATTAAGTCATCGAATAACTAGAACCCTTTGCATACTATATCCCATCCAATTTCCCATGCATTACCACTTTGCATATATAAGAAATCATATGTTACCTGACAATTCACATGCACATATAAGCACAATGGCCGACAACCTAAAGTAACTCCTATCCACTTGGCTGCACTTTCTAGACATCTCACATAATATACTCATAGTATGATCATCATTAAAGAACTAATCAGCATATTATGACACTTTTGCTAACCATAATCACGTAAAGAACAATCAGGATAGGAATTAACATAAATATGGGTTTACTAACCAAGATCTTCGATTAATATGGTGATGTCTCGAGAGGGGGGGGGGTTTCTCCTGCCGTACATATAGTATGGAACAAGTAGGGTTTTTGTTTTGGAGTTGTGTGATAAGCAAGCATATATATATGCATTTAAATAGACAAGGGTTTGGTTTGGGCGATTTAGCTATAACCGGAATGGGCTTGAGCCCACTCACTTGAGCCGCCAACCGACCTGTTGCTTTTGTTTTGAATCGGGTAAAAACACCCACAAGGGGTGGCCAAGCTTCAGGTTTAAAGAACTGAGTTTGTGCTTCGAGTGTGAACCGAGAGGTGTGTGCCAAGATGTCCAAATGCGGCCCAACATGTTTGTGCTAAACAAGTTTGTGACCCAAGTGTATCAATTACATTCGCAGTACAATTCAATTAGTTACCCAGCTTAATTTAGCGACACATAAAACGTTTAACGATTCCTAGCATAGCAAAATAATTATGTTCACACAAACATTTAGTGGTGCACATGGTAGACAAGACAAGTAAACGTAGAGACACCCGTCAAAGGTTGTGGAATATTAAGTAGTGCTAACCTCGGTTATTCGGGTTGTCACAATGGTCCCCCCTTTTACTGTTTTCAAACTGTTTTGGGGTGAAGCATGTGTACCTATCTGTTATTTTCATGTTTTCAAAAGTATAATTGATTATACATATTTGTACTTATCTTTTTGCAAACTGAATGATTATCTATGATTTAAACTCTAATTTTTCAAAGATTATAAAATAAATGTTTGGAATAGTACTTATTTTGTTCACCAGACCGGTTGGTAGTATGATATAGCGCTATAGGATTTGACACCTCATTCCTGTTGTCATGGAATGTCTGAAACCAATTTGTTTCTCCATCCAAATAGGGATTGCCTTTGTGGTATCTCTATAGTCTCAAAGGTGTATTTTGATGCACTAGGTCTGAATGAATTCTTAAATCACATTATTTTTGTATATGTAGTTATACTCCCAAAAGTATAGTTTGATATGCTTTCATATGTGATATCGTACAAAACCAACATATATTTTGTTAAAAATCCAAAACATAGTTTTATATGTTATTTTCAAAATCTGAAACATAGTTTAATATGTTATTTGTAATCAAAAACATAGTTTAATATGTTATTTGTAATCCAAAACATAGTTTAATATGTTATTTATAGATCCAAAGTATACTTTTGATATACTACTGAAAATTATTATTTTTCTTATCAACTAAAGTATATTTAATATACTATTTGTTTAACGATTGGATTTTGGTTAGTGTTTAGATAACGAGACGGGTGTAATATGATGAAAACATGGTAGATACGCCGCTGGTACTTCTTATATATAAGTGTTTTCAACGCATTACATACAGTGGCGTTATTTAGTACACTTGGGTTAATGGTTTTGGAACTGAAATATATTTTAATATATTACTCATTCGACTTTCTTAAAAACCAAAGTATATTTTCATATATACTATAAACCTTTTTATCAAAATATTGTTTTTCAAACAATATATTTTATACAAACTCATTTTACTTACTTATTAAATTTTCTATGTATTATTATTTTATACCATCTGATTTCTTATAAATGATTTATAAAAGAAAACCGTTTTTTCAAGGATCATGACTACTTTTCTTAAAACGTTTTTCTTTAAACTCATAAGGCATGAATCCTAAATACAATAAAACCTATGTATCTCACATGCATTTTTATGCTGACGTACCTATTTTTACACATGTTTCAGGTGCTGCATTGTAATGGTTGTTGATACAAGCCACACTTAGGATGGACTCGTGCCTTAGCAACTTTAAAACTTGGAAAGATAATATTTGTATTTAGCTGATTTGTAATAGAACAAAGACTTCATTTATTTAATAAAACAAAATTATTTGATCCATGGTTGTGAAACAATGATTCTGTTACAACACTCCCCGACGTTTCCGCCACGTTTTGTTGTTTTATGTGGTCGGGGTGTGACAGAAAAGTTGGTATCAGAGCCAATGGTTATAGGGAATTAGGTTATTAGTAATGCTTTGACCTAGACTATAACCTTCCTAGGACCCTAACACAAGTTTTCTTGTGTTTAGTTTTAAAACAATACCGTCACTTATTCTTAGGTGATAACCACAATAAGAACACAAATTTCAATCCTGCTTTGAAAACTAATCATCTGTTCTAGGATGATTGATTGTAAGGTTTTGAACCCTCTAAGTTTTCGAAATCCCGTCAAAGTTTGGTCTAAATAATGTGAACACGTGCAAACTGGAAGGGTGGGTGCCTGTACCCTGAGCTTTCTGTCTAAGGCTAGAGTGTTCGTACAAATCCGCAATATCGGACCAGTCACTCTTACCTGGGAACTCTTGAGGTGAGTGTCCACTTATAGGCGAGCATGTCTTCGCGATACATTATTTTTGACCCATTTACTTTGATTAATCGCTGTGTATCATTTGTTGCTTCGTAGTAACAAACAAATGACCACCATCTTTGCTTTCATCAAATTTTGTCTCATTTCATTCTTTTCCTCTAATCCTTTCACTTGTTTCCTTCCTGTTTTCCCTTTTAGAATGCCTCCTCGATGCGAAAATCCACTCCCAAATGCCGAAATGGCACATATTATGGCACAGCATATGGCTGCTGTACTCCAGATATTTTTGCTCAAATGAATCAAGCCATCAATAACCAGAATGCTCCATGCAATTTCAAAAGCTTCAATTCAGCTAACCCACTCAAGTTTAGTGGTTCTGAAGGAGCAACCGGGCTCCTATAGTGGTTCGAGGGCATTGAGAGTACATTTCGTCACGTTCATTGTCCTGAAAATCGGAAAGTCGAGTTTGCCTCCTGTGTATTTCAGAAGAGGGCTCTTACGTGGTGGAACGGAGTTATGAGGGACCGTGGTGCTGAGGTTGCATTAGCACAGACTTGGGCTGAGCTTAGGGTTCTTATGATGAAGGAGTTTTATCCTCGTCATGAATTGAGAGCTTTAGAAAGGGAATTCGATAACCTGAAGCAAGACAGTGGTGAACATCGAGCCTATACTGACCGTTATGAAGAATTGAGCCTGTTGTGTCCTGCTATGGTTACTCCTGTGGATAAGTCGATCGAGAAATATATTGATGGTCTTCCTGACCTAGTTTAGGATATTGTTACTGGCAGTAACCCTACTACTGTCAGACAAGCCATTGAACTGTCTGCGACCCTAACTGAATCCCACATCAGGAAGGGTAAGCTTTTTTGAGAAGGCGACCCAAGACCATCTGACAAGGCTGCTCAAGCTGAGCCAAAGGAAAAACAGGCTGAGGTATCCAAGAAGAAGAAGCGCAAAGCCTCTCAAAACTGCGCCATAACTGCTCAAGACAAACAGGTTGCACCAAACCAGCCAGCACAACCTCACAAAAGGCAAAACTATGTTGGTACCGCACCTTTGTGCAATAAATGCAACCGTCATCATCTGGATCAAGAGAAATGTCACAAATGTACCCACTGTGGGCAGTTGGGACATTTGATCAATGTTTGCCATTATGCAAATCAAGCTGCTGCAAACCCTGCTGCTGTTCAAGCACGGTTCCCTCCAGGGTCATGTTATAACTGTGGTGACCTTACTCACTACAGAAACAATTGCCTAAGACTTGTTAACATACCTCCAGCGCATGGACGAGTGTTTAACATCAATGAGGCAAACGTGAACAATGATGCAGCAGTGAACAATTAGTGTTTTGTTATTTCCTTTGGTTGTTATCTTTAGACATTTAAAGACAAGTCAGTTGTTATATAAATAAAAATTTGTCGTTTTTATTTTTGCAAAACTGATACGATTGTGTGAATGTTTGGTACAACCTTATGATGCCAACACAAAGACAAACTACTCGTATGGTTCTGTCATTTTTATGATCACTTGTGATGTCACACCCCGACCACGTAAAACAACAAGACGTGGTGGAAACGTCGGGGAGTGTTGTAACAGAATCATTGTTTCGTAACCATGGAATAAATAATTTTGTTTTATTGAATAAATGAACTCATTGTTTTAATACAATCAAATAAGTACAACTATGATCTTCCAAGTTTTAAAGTCGCTAAGGCACGAGTCCATCCTAAATGTAGCATGTATCAATAATCATCTCAAGACAACACCTGAAACATGTGTAAAAATAGGTACGTCAGCATAAAAATGCCCGTGAGATACATAGGTTTTGTGAATATAGGATTCATGACTTATAAGTTTAGAAAAAGTTGTTTAAGAAAAGTCAGTCATGATCCTTGTAAAATGTTTTGTTTTATAAATCATTTGAAAAGTGATGATAAAATAGATGATACGTAAAAGAGTAATGTGAGGTTAAATGAATAACCAAGTAAAAATGAATTTGTATAAGATAAGTTGTTGTAAAACAATATCTTATGAAAAGTATGTTATTTGTATAACATGTTATATGACCTAAATTGAAATGATTCAAATAACGCTACGATATGTAATACCATACAAACACTTATATATAGGAAGTACCAGCGGCGTATCCACCATGCTTGTATCATATTACACACGCCTCGTTACTTAAGTCACTTACTCAAACCAAACCACCAATATAGAATGTTCATGTTTAAACCAATAGTCCAATGTTATTGTATAACCCAAGTTAAATGTAAACCATGTAATGTGTAAACAAAAGTTATGTATGGTAAGTAAAATGAGATTTACTTAAACCACAAGTAAAAATGTACAAAACAAAGTGTTTGAATAAATCAAAAGTTATGCTTTGTAAAATAATGTAAGGTTAAACGAATAACCTTATAGTAGCATATTAAAAGTATACTTTGGATTTGTAAATAACATATTAAACTATGTTTTGGTTTCATAAATAACATATTAAAATATGCTTTGGATGTGATAAATAACATATTAGACTATGTTTTGTTTTTGTAAATAACATATCAAAATATGCTTTGGATGATTAACAAAATATATGTTGGTTTGTACAATACCACACATGAGAGTATATCAAACTATACTTTTGGGAGTAAATCAAAATATACTTTAAAAGTTTGATTTAAGAATTCATTCAGACCTAGTGCATCAAACTACACCTTGGAGACTATAAGGATACCACAAAGGCAATCCCTATTTGGATGGAGAAACAAATTGGTTTCAGACATTCCATGACAACAGGAATGGGGTGTCTAATCCTATAGCGCTATATCATACTACCAATCGGTCTGGTGAACATAAGATAAATACAATTCAATATTTTGTTTTATGTTCTTTGAGAAATCAGTGTTTAAACCATAGATAGTCATTTAGTTTGTCAAATGATAAGTAATAACATGTATAATCAATTATACTTTGAAATCATGAAAATAACATATAGGTACACATGCTTCACCCCAAAAAAGTTTGAAAACAGTAAAAGAGGGGTCTATGTACTCACTTGAGATTACTTAGTAGTCCTTGTGTAACAACCAAACAATGCTAGAGATCATGGAAATCAAACGACACCTAATATAGGTAACTACGTTAATAAACCGGACCTAAATCGGAGGATCGGATAGAATGAGGGCTCGTAAACCAAATGAGTATGGGGACTCATGTAATATGGTTTAACAAAGCCTACATACTAAAATGAAACCTAACCTAAGTGCTTACGACCCATTATGACCCGTTTAGGTAGCTTATGCTACTTTAACGTGTCGTTTGCGTGAAACGCGTTCGGACCGCCTAACTAGTCCTATGACAAGTAGAATATGCCTTAATATGTCTAATATTGTTGCCAAATCAGTTTATATGTCAAAAGTTATGTTACATATGTTTAAAATGAATTTTGGCGTCAAAGGGGTATTTTGGTAATTTACCTAAGGCATATAAACTACCTATCATACAACTAACTAAACGTCGTGACCATATGGTATAACCTCGGAAGGTTATTCCCTATATACTATGGTCACCTAATGTGTTTGGTCGGATCCTAATGATCGACCAAACGGGTCGCGTTTGAAAGTATAGGCGATTGTTTAGATCGCTTACCTTACGACCCTATATAAGCACTAAACTAAAAGTGACGAGCTAAGC
Source organism: Helianthus tuberosus (assembly GCA_030545235.1). NCBI lineage: Eukaryota > Viridiplantae > Streptophyta > Magnoliopsida > Asterales > Asteraceae > Helianthus > Helianthus tuberosus. The sequence continues at coordinate 25,748 of JARYGA010035226.1, read as the reverse complement.
ATGCTAAAACTTGCTAAACTAAGTTTAGAAATTAGGTTTGGTATCAAAACAAACGGTTTTGATACCTAAGAGTAGTTTGGTTACAAAATACGCAAGAATGCGCGTTTTGGCCGTAACTACGACTCGTCACTGAGCCTAGATAACGTGGTAATCAGTAGGTATAGTCACTAGGGACTATAACCATCGTGATTACGCTCACGTAATGAAGTTCAAACGAACTTCGCATTGACCATAAACTGGTCAATGCATAAAGTCAAACAAAGTCTGACTTTAACGTTAAAACGAATGAAAGAACGAAGGAATACTTACAAAGGGTCCCCGCAAGCTAATCTTGATCCAAGTAGCTTAGGTATGAAGTTATGGCTTCAACTTAGAGCATTATTAGATCAGATTTGTGAGGAAGAATGGAAATTGAGGTGGGTATTTATAGGAAATGGACCACCGTTAGGATCGTTTATTGGAAACTGTGATATAATCTCACCCCTACACTTGTTGGAATGTTATGGAACATCAAGATGGCCCCTCATGAGCAGAAAAGGGAAAGTGGAATTGAGTTTTGGGTGGTTAACAGCTGTAATTAGCTGTTAAAACTGATTATTCTGATCTGGGGAGCTGACACGGGCCGCGTAAGGCACACACAAGACTTCACGCGGGCCGCCTGGCCCTTCTGGTCAGAAACAAGTTTCAACAAATGTCAGTTTTGGTCCCTGTTGTGTTTTAAGTCCATTTCTGACACGTTTAAGGCCCGTTAAGCCAACGTTAAGGCCCTAATATGATGCCTAAACATTGTGGACACGAAACATGCTAAAAAATATTTCGGATGTTGGTTCGTTTGGTCGTACGCTTAATTACGACGGAATGCGCATAAGCGCGAAAAACAATCCAAATTGCGTGACGAATGGATTTGTCTCATGCCAAACACTAAAATAAAATATTTTAGTGCTTACATAAATTTTTGGATGTCCGGATGTATCCAGAACGTAAGTTATGCGCGAAAGTGAAAACTTATGCACTTTTTGACGCTTTTAGTCCCTGAATGACCCAAAAGTTTATTTTAGCATACCGAACCTCTCAAAGCCTATTTCTAAACTATGTAAAGGATATTTATGGTATGTTTAACTTATGGTCATGTTCCAGAGTGTCTGTTCTAGTGCGAATCGTCATACTTTCGCAGTTTGTCGAATTAAGTCCCTGTAAGCTATTAAACTTGATTTTGGCATACCAAAGCCTTCAAAACTTATCTCTAAGTTATGTAACGGTTATTTAAGGTATGTTAAACCTATTTCACTATTCCGGAGTGTTCGTTGCATTAAACTGGTTATATTTACGCATCGGTGCGCGTATAACCTTCTAGAAAGGGATTTAGAGCCCGAAATCGAACAAGAATTGATATGTGCAAATGATGCACATGTTTATACAAATCCCAAGTATGAAATGTAATATTTTATTAGTTTGGTCTTGTTTGATGGTTGAAATGACACAGGTGTCACAGTCTTCCCTACTTTAGGAAATTTCGTCCCGAAATTTAATTCTAGAGGAAACTTTTGAAGACAACTGTGACGGTTTCGCCTTCCAATAGATCCATTGAACCCTTAAGTAAAACTCTGGGCCATGTTAGGATTCTTAGCGAATTTGTTAACCCTCAAAGTGAAGTCCTTGTAATAACAAAACATGGGATTTTGAATTACGGACAAAAGAACATTTCCCCTGAAGACTTATCATAGGAAACTTGTGTGTGCTTGAAATCAGAATTGGGGAGTGTAAGATAAAATGACATCGGTCAAGGTCCAAGACTTCTCCCGTATCATTATTCTTGTCACTATAGGTCTTAACACATGACAAAACTTCCTGTGGTTTCTGTGCACTGAATTCCATAATTATGTAGGCCTCCATAATTACGTAATTCCTTGCACAGTCCCACAGTTCATATCATAATGCGTAGGGGAAAATTCAATTGAATAAACATGAAGCGACTTGCCTAGGCCACCAAAGTATCTTTTCAACTAGATCAACGAACGATCTTTTTAACTAGATCAACACATGATCTTCTTAATTAGACCATCGTACGATCTCCTTAAATAGACCACTTAAGGGATCTTTTTAATTATATCATCACATGATATTTCTAATCAGATTTTCAAATCAAACTGTTTATCTAGACCACTCAAGGGGTCCAATTTCAGAATAGTACTTTAAACCCAATGGACTTGACTACAACATAGAAGTCCATTAAGGATTTAAATAGTAACTTTGGATATCCTACTATGAATCCCTCATATGAGATATGAAAGACTCTACGAGGATTTGGATGGATCACATACAACAACAAAACATGTAAGAAAACACATAAGCACAAAATGAGCTAACTTGATTCTTTAATTTGTTATCTTTAGGCATGGATATTTAAAGCACACTAGGAATCCAATCCATGGATTTCATTTGGCACTTAAATGATTTTCAAGGATCTATCTATAAAGATAGAAGGATTTTCAATAAGAGTTTGGCTTTGTTTCTTAAAAGAATCGAGCGTTTAAGGTTCTTGGGGAGATCACAAGTGATCATAAGATGACAGAACTACACGAGTAGTTTGTCCTTGGGTTGACATCATAAGGTTGCATAAAGCATTCACATAATCGTATCAGTTTTGCAAAAATAAAAGCGATGAATTTTTATTTATATAATAACCGACTTGTCTTTAACTGTCAAAAGATAACAACCAAGGGAAATAATAAAACACTAATTGTTCACTGCTGCATCATTGTTCACGTTTGCCTCATTGATGTTAAACACTCGTCCATGCGCTGGGGGTATGTTAACAAGTCTTGGGCAATTGTTTCTGTAGTGAGTAAGGTCACCACAGTTATAACATGACCCCGGAGGGAACCGTGCTTGAACAGCAGCAGGATTTGCAGCAGCTTGATTTGCATAACGACAAACATTGATCAAATGTCCCAACCGCCCACAGTGGGTACATTTGTGACACTGCTCTTGCTCTAGATGATGACGATTGCACTTGTTGCACAAAGGTGCGGTACCAACATAGTTTTGTCTTTTGCGAGGTTGTGCTGGCTGGTTTGGTGCAACCTGTTTGTCTTGAGCAGTTGTGGCGCAGTTTTAAGAGGCTTTTCACTTCTTTGACTTCTTAGGGGATCCAGTCTATTCATCCATGGTCTTTGATTCTTCGATTGGTTTCTTGTCACCCTTTCGAAAAAGTTTACCTTTCCTGATCTGAGATTCAGTCAAGGTTGCAGCTAGCTCAATGGCCTGCCTAACTGTAGTAGGGTTGTTACCAGTCACAATGTCTTGTACTGAGTCAGGGAGGCCATCTATCTACTTTTCGATTGCCTTATCCAAAGGCGTGACCAAGTTTGGGCATAACAGACTTAACTCCTCATAACGGTCCGTGTAGGCCCGATGCTCACCGCTATCTTGCTTAAGATCATCAAATTCCCTTTCTAAAGCTCTCAATTCATGACGAGGATAAAACTCCTTCATCATAAGAGCCCTAAGCTCAGCCTAAGTCTGTGCTAAAGCAACCTCAGCACCACAGTCTCTCATCACCCCGTTCCACCATGTAAGAGCCCTTTTCTGAAACACACTGGAAGCAAACTCGACCTTGCGATTATCAGGACACTGAACGTGACGGAACGTACTCTCAGTGCTCTCGAACCATTGTAGGAGTCCAGTTGCTCCTTCAGAACCACTAAACTTGAGTGACTTAGCTGAATTGAAACTCTTGAAATTGCATGGAGCATTATGGTTGTTGAGGGCTTGATTCATTTGAGCAAAAAGATTTGGGAAGGCAGCAGCCATTTGCTGCGCGATGATTTCCGCCAGTTCGGCATTCGCCATCTGATTGTCGCGTCAAGGAGGCATTCTAAAAGAGGAACATGAAAGGAAACGAGTGAGAGAATTAGACGAAAAGAATGAGATGAAGCAAATCTGATGAAAGCAAGGATGGTGGTCATTCGTTTGTTACTACAAAGCAACAAACGACCCTGGTGATTAATCTAAGTAAATAGGTCAAAATAATGTATCGCGAAGACATGCTCGCCTATAAGTGGACACTCACCCCAAGAGTTCCCAGGTAAGAGTGACTGGTCTGATATTGCGGATTTGTACGAACACTCTAGCCTTAGACAGAAAGCTCAGGGTACAGGCACCCACCCTTCCAGTTTGCACGTGTTCACATTATTTAGACTAACTTTGACGGGATTTTAAAAACTTAAAGGGTTCAAAACCATATAATAAATCATCCTAGAACAGATGATTAGTTTTCAAAGCGGGATAGAAATTTGTGTTCTAATTGTGGTTGTCACCTAAGAATAAGTGACGGTATTGTTTAAAAACTAAACACAAGAAAACTTGTGTTAGGGTCCTAGGAAGGTTATAGTCTAGGTCAAAGCATTACTAATAACCTAATTCCCTATAACCATTGGCTCTGATACCAACTTTTCTGTCACACCCCGACCACGTAAAACAACAAGACGTGGCGGAAATGTCGGGGAGTGTTGTAACAGAATCATTGTTTCGTAACCATGGAATAAACAATTTTGTTTTATTGAATAAATGAACTCATTGTTTTAATACAATCAAATAAGTACAACTATGATCTTCCAAGTTTTAAAGTCGCTAAGGCACGAGTCTATCCTAAATGTAGCATGTATCAATAATCATCTCAAGACAGCACCTGAAACATGTGTAAAAATAGGTACGTCAGCATAAAAATGCCTGTGAGATACATAGGTTTTGTGAATATAGGATTCATGACTTATAAGTTTAGAAAAAGTTGTTTAACAAAAGTCAGTCATGATCCTTGTAAAATGTTTTGTTTTATAAATCATTCGAAAAGTGATGATAAAGTAGATGATACGTAAAAGAGTAATGTGAGGTTAAATGAATAACCAAGTAAAATTGAATTTGTATAACATAAGTTGTTGTAAAACAATATCTTATGAAAAGTATGTTATTTGTATAAAATGTTATATGACTTAAATTTAAATGATTCAAATAACGCTACGATATGTAATACCATACAAACACTTATATATAGGAAGTACCAGCGGCGTATCCACCATGCTTGTATCATATTACACACGCCTCGTTACTTAAGTCACTTACTCAAACCAAACCACCAATATAGAATGTTCATGTTTAAACCAATAGTCCAATGTTATTGTATAACCCAAGTTAAATGTAAACCATGTAATGTGTAAACAAAAGTTATGTATGGTAAGTAAAATGAGATTTACTTAAACCACAAGTAAAAATGTACAAAACAAAGTGTTTGAATAAATCAAAAGTTATGCTTTGTAAAATAATGTAAGGTTAAACGAATAACCTTATAGTAGCATATTAAAAGTATACTTTGGATTTGTAAATAACATATTAAACTATGTTTTGGTTTCATAAATAACATATTAAAATATGCTTTGGATGTGATAAATAACATATTAGACTATGTTTTGTTTTTGTAAATAACATATCAAAATATGCTTTGGATGATTAACAAAATATATGTTGGTTTGTACAATACCACACATGAGAGTATATCAAACTATACTTTTGGGAGTATATCAAAATATACTTTAAAAGTGTGATTTAAGAATTCATTCAGACCTAGTGCATCAAACTACACCTTGGAGACTATAAGGATACCACAAAGGCAATCCCTATTTGGATGGAGAAACAAATTGGTTTCAGACATTCCATGACAACAGGAATGGGGTGTCAAATCCTATAGGGCTATATCATACTACCAATCGGTCTGGTGAACATAAAATAAGTACAATTCAACATTTTGTTTTATGTTCTTCGAGAAATCAGTGTTTAAACCATAGATAGTCATTTAGTTTGTCAAATGATAAGTAATAACATGTATAATCAATTATACTTTGAAATCATGAAAATAACATATAGGTACACATGCTTCACCCCAAAACAGTTTGAAAACAGTAAAAGAGGGGTCTATGTACTCACTTGAGATTGCTTAGTAGTCCTTGTGTAACAACCAAACAATGCTAGAGATCACGGAAATCAAACGGCACCTAATATAGGTAACTACATTAATAAACCGGACCTAAATCGGAGGATAGGATAGAATGAGGGCTGGTAAACCAAATGAGTATGGGGACTCATGTAATATGATTTAACAAAGCCTACATACTAAAATGAAACCTAACCTAAGTGCTTACGACCCATTACGACCCGTTTAGGTAGCTTATGCTACTTTAACGCGTCGTTTGCGTGAAACGCTTTCGGACCGCCTAACTAGTCCTATGACAAGTAGAATATGCCTTAATATGTCTAATATTGTTGCCAAATCAGTTTATATGTCAAAAGTTATGTTACATATGTTTAAAATGAATTTTGGCGTCAAAGGGGTATTTTGGTAATTTACCTAAGGCATATAAACTACCTATCATACAACTAACTAAACGTCGTGACCATAAGGTATAACCTTGGAAGGTTATTCCCTATATACTATGGTCACCTAATGTGTTTGGTCGGATCCTAATGATCGACCAAACGGGTCGAGTTTGAAAGTATAAGCGATTGTTTGGATCGCTTACCTTACGACCCTATATAAGCACTAAACTAAAAGTGACGAGCTAAACATGCTAAAACATGCTTAACTAAGTTTAGAAAACAGGTTTGGTATCAAAACAAACGTTTTTGATACCTAAGAGTAGTTTGGTTACAAAATACGCAAGAATGCGCGTTTTGGCCGAAACTACGACTCGTCACTGAGCCTAGATAACATGGTATTCAGTAGGTATAGTCACTAGGGACTATAACCATCGTGATTACGCTCACGTTATGAAGTTCAAACGAACTTCACATTGACCATAAACTGGTCAATGTATAAAGTCAAACAAAGTTTGACTTTAACGTTAAAACGAATGAAAGAACGAAGGAATACTTACAAAGGGTCCCCGCAAGCTAATCTTGATCCAAGTAGCTCAGGTATGAAGTTATGACTTCAACTTAGAGCATTCTTAGATCAGATTTGTGAGGAAGAATGGAAATTGAGGTGGGTATTTATAGGAAATGGACCACCGTTAGGATCGTTTATTGGAAACCGTGATATAATCTCACCCCTACACTTGTTGGAATGTTATGGAATATCAAGATGGCCCCTCATGAGTAGGAAAGGGCAAGTGGAATTGAGTTTTGGGTTGTTAACAGTTGTAATCAGCTGTTAAAACTGATTATTCTGATCTGGGGAGCTGACACGGGCCGCGTAAGGCACACACAAGACTTCACGCGGGCCGCCTGGCCCTTCTGGTCAGAAACAAGTTTCAACAAATGTCAGTTTTGGTCCCTGTTGTGTTTTAAGGCCATTTCTGACACGTTTAAGGCCCGTTAAGGCAACGTTAAGGCCCTAAAATGATGCCTAAACATTGTGGACACGAAACATGCTAAAAAATATTTCGGATGTTGGTTCGTTTGGTCGTACGCTTAATTACGACGGAATGCGCATAAGCGCGAAAAACAATCCAAATTGCGTTACGAATGGATTTTTCCCATGCCAAACACTAAAATAAAATATTTTAGTGCTTTCATAAATTTTTGGATGTCCGGATGTATCCAGAACGTAAGTTATGCGCGAAAGTGAAAACTTATGCACTTTTTGACGCTTTTAGTCCCTGAATGACCCAAAAGTTTATTTTAGCATACCGAACCCCTCAAAGCGTATTTCTAAGCTATGTAAAGGATATTTATGGTATGTTTAACTTATGGTCATGTTCCAGAATGTCTGTTCTAGTGCGAATCGTCATACTTTCGCAGTTTGTCGAATTAAGTCCCTATAAGCGATTAAACTTGATTTTGGCATACCAAAGCCTTCAAAACTTATCTCTAAGTTATGTAAAGGTTATTTAAGGCATGTTAAACCTATTTCACTATTATGGAGTGTTCGTTGAATTAAACTGGTTATATTTACGCATCGGTGCACGTATAACCTTCTAGAAAGCGATTTAGAGCCCGAAATCGAACAAGAATTGATATGTGCAAATGATGCACATGTTTATACAAATCCCAAGTATGAAATGTAATATTTTATTAGTTTGGTCTTGTTTGATGGTTGAAATGACACAGGTGTCACAGTCTCCCCTACTTTAGGAAATTTTGTCCCGAAATTTAATTCTAGAGGAAACTTTTGAAGACAACTGTGACGGTTTCGCCTTCCAATAGATCCATTGAACCCTTAAGTAAAACTCTGGGCCATGTTAGGATTCTTAGCGATTTTGTTAACCCTCAAAGTGAAGTCCTTGTAATAACAAAACATGGGATTTTGAATTACGGACAAAAGAACATTTCCCCTGAAGACTTATCATAGGAAACTTGTGTGTGCTTGAAATCAGAATTGGGGAGTGTAAGATAAAATGACATCGGTCAAGGTCCAAGACTTCTCCCGTATCATTATTCTTGTCACTATAGGTCTTAACACATGACAAAACTTCCTGTGGTTTCTGTGCACTGAACTCCATAATTATGTAGGCCTCCATAATTACGTAATTCCTTGCACAGTCCGCACAGTTCATATCATAATGCGTAGGGGAAAAATCAATTGAATAAACATGAAGCGACTTGCCTAGGCCACCAAAGTATCTTTTCAACTAGATCAACGAACGATCTTTTTAACTAGATCAACACATGATCTTCTTAATTAGACCGTCGCACGATCTCCTTAAATAGACCACTTAAGGGATCTTTTTAATTATATCATCACATGATATTTCTAATCAGATTTTCAAATCAAACTGTTTATCTAGACCACTCAAGGGGTCCAATTTCAGAATAGTACTTTAAACCCAATGGACTTGACTACAACATAGAAGTCCATTAAAGATTTAAATAGTAACTTTGGATATCCTACTATGAATCCCTCATATGAGATATGAAAGACTCTACGAGGATTTGGATGGATCACATACAACCACAAAACATGTAAGAAAACACATAAGCACAAAATGAGCTAACTTGATTCTTTAATTTGTTATCTTTAGGCATGGATATTTAAAGCACACTAGGAATCCAATCCATGGATTTCATTTGGCACTTAAATGATTTTCAAGGATCTATCTATAAAGATAGAAGGATTTTCAATAAGAGTTTGGCTTCATTTCTTAAAAGAATCGAGCGTTTAAGGTTCTTGGGGAGATCACAAGTGATCATAAGATGACAGAACTACACGAGTAGTTTGTCCTTGGGTTGACATCATAAGGTTGCATCAAGCATTCACATAATCGTATCAGTTTTGCAAAATTAAAAGCGATGAATTTTTATTTATATAATAACTGACTTGTCTTTAACTGTCAAAAGATAACAACCAAGGGAAATAATAAAACACTAATTGTTCACTGCTGCATCATTGTTCACGTTTGCCTCATTGATGTTAAACACTCGTCCACGCGCTGGGGGTATGTTAACAAGTCTTGGGCTATTGTTTCTGTAGTGAGTAAGGTCACCACAGTTATAACATGACCCCGGAGGGAACCGTGCTTGAACAGCAGCATGATTTGCAGCAGCTTGATTTGCATAACGACAAACATTGATCAAATGTCCCAACCGCCCACAGTGGGTACATTTGTGACACTGCTCTTGCTCTAGATGATGACGATTGCACTTGTTGGACAAAGGTGCGGTACCAACATAGTTTTGTCTTTTGCGAGGTTGTGCTGGCTGGTTTGGTGCAACCTGTTTGTCTTGAGCAGTTGTGGCACAGTTTTGAGAGGCTTTTCACTTCTTTGACTTCTTAGGGGATCCAGTCTATTCATCCATGGTCTTTGATTCTTCGATTGGTTTCTTGTCACCCTTTCGAAAAAGTTTACCTTTCCTTATCTGAGATTCAGTCAAGGTTACAGCTAGCTCAATGGCCTGCCTAACTGTAGTAGGGTTGTTACCAGTCACAATGTCTTGTACTGAGTCAGGGAGGCCATCTATGTACTTTTCGATTGCCTTATCCAAAGGCGTGACCAAGTTTGGGCATAACAGACTTAACTCCTCATAACGGTCCGTGTAGGCCCGATGCTCACCGCTATCTTGTTTAAGATCATCAAATTCCCTTTCTAAAGCTCTCAGTTCATGACGAGGATAAAACTCCTTCATCATAAGAGCCCTAAGCTCAGCCTAAGTCTGTGCTAAAGCAACCTCAGCACCACAGTCTCTCATCACCCCGTTCCACCATGTAAGAGCCCTTTTCTGAAACACACTGGAAGCAAACTCGACCTTGCGATTATCAGGACACTGAACGTGACAGAACGTACTCTCAGTGCTCTCGAGCCATTGTAGGAGTCCAGTTGCTCCTTCAGAACCACTAAACTTGAGTGACTTAGCCGAATTGAAACTCTTGAAATTGCATGGAGCATTATGGTTGTTGAGGGCTTGATTCATTTGAGCAAAAAGATTTGGGAAGGCAGCAGCCATTTGCTGCGCGATGATTTCCGCCAGTTCGGCATTCGCCATCTGATTGTCGCGTCAAGGAGGCATTCTAAAAGAGGAACATGAAAGGAAACGAGTGAGAGAATTAGACGAAAAGAATGAGATGAAGCAAATCTGATGAAAGCAAGGATGGTGGTCATTCGTTTGTTACTACAAAGCAACAAACGACCCTGGTGATTAATCTAAGTAAATAGGTCAAAATAATGTATCGCGAAGACATGCTCGCCTATAAGTGGACACTCACCCCAAGAGTTCCCAGGTAAGAGTGACTGGTCTGATATTGCGGATTTGTACAAACACTCTAGCCTTAGACAGAAAGCTCAGGGTACAGGCACCCACCCTTCCAGTTTGCACGTGTTCACATTATTTAGACTAACTTTGACGGGATTTTAAAAACTTAAAGGGTTCAAAACCATATAATAAATCATCCTAGAACAGATGATTAGTTTTCAAAGCGGGATAGAAATTTGTGTTCTAATTGTGGTTGTCACCTAAGAATAAGTGACGGTATTGTTTAAAAACTAAACACAAGAAAACTTGTGTTAGGGTCCTAGGAAGGTTATAGTCTAGGTCAAAGCATTACTAATAACCTAATTCCCTATAACCATTGTTGGCTCTGATACCAACTTTTCTGTCACACCCCGACCACGTAAAACAACAAGACGTGGCGGAAATGTCGGGGAGTGTTGTAACAGAATCATTGTTTCGTAACCATGGAATAAACAATTTTGTTTTATTGAATAAATGAACTCATTGTTTTAATACAATCAAATAAGTACAACTATGATCTTCCAAGTTTTAAAGTCGCTAAGGCACGAGTCTATCCTAAATGTAGCATGTATCAATAATCATCTCAAGACAGCACCTGAAACATGTGTAAAAATATGTACGTCAGCATAAAAATGCCTGTGAGATACATAGGTTTTGTGAATATAGGATTCATGACTTATAAGTTTAGAAAAAGTTGTTTAACAAAAGTCAGTCATGATCCTTGTAAATTGTTTTGTTTTATAAATCATTTGAAAAGTGATGATAAAGTAGATGATACGTAAAAGAGTAATGTGAGGTTAAATGAATAACCAAGTAAAATTGAATTTGTATAACATAAGTTGTTGTAAAACAATATCTTATGAAAAGTATGTTATTTGTATAAAATGTTATATGACTTAAATTTAAATGATTCAAATAACGCTACGATATGTAATACCATACAAACACTTATATATAGGAAGTACCAGCGGCGTATCCACCATGCTTGTATCATATTACACACGCCTCGTTACTTAAGTCACTTACTCAAACCAAACCACCAATATAGAATGTTCATGTTTAAACCAATAGTCCAATGTTATTGTATAACCCAAGTTAAATGTAAACCATGTAATGTGTAAACAAAAGTTATGTATGGTAAGTAAAATGAGATTTACTTAAACCACAAGTAAAAATGTACAAAACAAAGTGTTTGAATAAATCAAAAGTTATGCTTTGTAAAATAATGTAAGGTTAAACGAATAACCTTATAGTAGCATATTAAAAGTATACTTTGGATTTGTAAATAACATATTAAACTATGTTTTGGTTTCATAAATAACATATTAAAATATGCTTTGGATGTGATAAATAACATATTAGACTATGTTTTGTTTTTGTAAATAACATATCAAAATATGCTTTGGATGATTAACAAAATATATGTTGGTTTATACAATACCACACATGAGAGTATATCAAACTATACTTTTGGGAGTATATCAAAATATACTTTAAAAGTGTGATTTAAGAATTCATTCAGACCTAGTGCATCAAACTACACCTTGGAGACTATAAGGATACCACAAAGGCAATCCCTATTTGGATGGAGAAACAAATTGGTTTCAGACATTCCATGACAACAGGAATGGGGTGTCAAATCCTATAGGGCTATATCATACTACCAATCGGTCTGGTGAACATAAAATAAGTACAATTCAACATTTTGTTTTATGTTCTTTGAGAAATCAGTGTTTAAACCATAGATAGTCATTTAGTTTGTCAAATGATAAGTAATAACATGTATAATCAATTATACTTTGAAATCATGAAAATAACATATAGGTACACATGCTTCACCCCAAAACAGTTTGAAAACAGTAAAAGAGGGGTCTATGTACTCACTTGAGATTGCTTAGTAGTCCTTGTGTAACAACCAAACAATGCTAGAGATCACGGAAATCAAACAGCACCTAATATAGGTAACTACATTAATAAACCGGACCTAAATCGGAGGATCGGATAGAATGAGGGCTGGTAAACCAAATGAGTATGGGGACTCATGTAATATGATTTAACAAAGCCTACATATTAAAATGAAACCTAACCTAAGTGCTTACGACCCATTACGACCCGTTTAGGTAGCTTATGCTACTTTAACGCGTCGTTTGCGTGAAACGCTTTCGGACCGCCTAACTAGTCCTATGACAAGTAGAATATGCCTTAATATGTCTAATATTGTTGCCAAATCAGTTTATATGTCAAAAGTTATGTTACATATGTTTAAAGTGAATTTTGGCGTCAAAGGGGTATTTTGGTAATTTACCTAAGGCATATAAACTACCTATCATACAACTAACTAAACGTCGTGACCATAAGGTATAACCTCGGAAGGTTATTCCCTATATACTATGGTCACCTAATGTGTTTGGTCGGATCCTAATGATCGACCAAACGGGTCGGGTTTGAAAGTATAAGCGATTGTTTGGATCGCTTACCTTACGACCGTATATAAGCACTAAACTAAAAGTGACGAGCTAAGCATGCTAAAACATGCTTAACTAAGTTTAGAAAACAGGTTTGGTATCAAAACAAACATTTTTGATACCTAAGAGTAGTTTGGTTACAAAGTACGCAAGAATGCGCGTTTTGGCCGAAACTACGACTCGTCACTGAGCCTAGATAACATGGTATTCAGTAGGTATAGTCACTAGGGACTATAACCATCGTGATTACGCTCACGTTATGAAGTTCAAACGACCTTCACATTGACCATAAACGGGTCAATGTATAAAGTCAAACAAAGTTTGACTTTAACGTTAAAACGAATGAAAGAACGAAGGAATACTTACAAAGGGTCCCCGCAAGCTAATCTTGATCCAAGTAGCTCAGGTATGAAGTTATGACTTCAACTTAGAGCATTCTTAGATCAGATTTGTGAGGAAGAATGGAAATTGAGGTGGGTATTTATAGGAAATGGACCACCGTTAGGATCGTTTATTGGAAACCGTGATATAATCTCACCCCTACACTTGTTGGAATGTTATGGAATATCAAGATGGCCCCTCATGAGCAGGAAAGGGCAAGTGGAATTGAGTTTTGGGTTGTTAACAGTTGTAATCAGCTGTTAAAACTGATTATTCTGATCTGGGGAGCTGACACGGGCCGCGTAAGGCACACACAAGACTTCACGCGGGCCGCCTGGCCCTTCTGGTCAGAAACAAGTTTCAACAAATGTCAGTTTTGGTCCCTGTTGTGTTTTAAGGCCATTTCTGACACGTTTAAGGCCCGTTAAGCCAACGTTAAGGCCCTAAAATGATGCCTAAACATTGTGGACATGAAACATGCTAAAAAATATTCCGGATGTTGGTTCGTTTGGTCGTACGATCGTGATGTTCGCTTAATTACGACGGAATGCGCATAAGCGCGAAAAACGATCCAAATTGCGTGACGAATGGATTTTTCTCATGCCAAACACTAAAATAAAATATTTTAGTGCTTACATAAATTTTTGGATGTCCGGATGTATCCAGAACGTAAGTTATGCGCGAAAGTGCAAACTTATGCACTTTTTGACGCTTTTAGTCCCTGAATGACCCAAAAGTTTATTTTAGCATACCGAACCCCTCAAAGCCTATTTCTAAGCTATGTAAAGGATATTTATGGTATGTTTAACTTATGGTCATGTTCCGGAATGTCTGTTCTAGTGCGAATCGTCATACTTTCACAGTTTGTCGAATTAAGTCCCTGTAAGCGATTAAACTTGATTTTGGCATACCAAAGCCTTCAAAACTTATCTCTAAGTTATGTAAAAGTTATTTAAGGTATGTTAAACCTATTTCACTATTCCGGAGTGTTCGTTGCATTAAACTGGTTATATTTACGCATCGGTGCGCGTATAACCTTCTAGAAAGCGATTTAGAGCCCGGAATCGAACAAGAATTGATATGTGCAAATGATACACATGTTTATACAAATCTCAAGTATGAAATGTAATATTTTATTGGTTTGGTCTTGTTTGATGGTTGAAGTAACACAGGTGTCACATGTGATCTCCCTAAGAATCTTAAATTCTCGTTTCTTTTAAGAAACAAAGCCAAATTCCTCTTAAGATCTTTCTATCTCCATAGTTAGATTCTTGTGTTTAAAGTGCCAAATTAAATCCATGGATTGGATTCCTGGTGTGCTTTAAATACCCGTATCCAAAGATAACAAATTAAAAATCAAGTTAATTAATTATGTGATTATGTGCTTATGTGTTCTCTTATATATGTTTTGTGTTTATATGTGATCCATCCAAATCCTCATAGAATCTTCCATATCTCATATGAGAGATTCATAATAGGATATCCAAAGGTACTATCTTAAATCCTTAATGGACTTCAACATTGTAGTTAAGTCCCTTGGGTTATAAAGTACTATTCTACAATTGGACCTCTTGAATGGTCTGGTTAAACAGATTGATTTTGAAAATCTGGTTAGGAATATCATGAGATGATATAATTGAAAAGATCCCTTTAAAGAGGTCTATTTAAAAAGATTATACAACGGTCTAGTTAAGAAGATCATGTGTTGATCTAGTTAAAAAGCTCGTTCGTTGATCTTGTTAAAAAGACCCTTTGGTGGTCTAGTCAAGACGCTTCATGTTTATTCAATTGATTTTTTCCCTACGCATTATGAAATGAACTGTGCGGACTGTGCAAGGAATTACGTAATTATGGAGGCCTACATAATTATGGAATTCAGTGCACATAAACCACAGGAAGTTTTGTCGTGTGTTAAGACCTATTGTGACAAGAGTAATGATACGGGAGAAGTCTTGGACCTTGACCGATGTCATCTTATCTTACACTCCCCAATCCTGATTTTAAGCACACACAAGTTTCTGATGATGAGTCTTGATAAGAAACGTTCTTCTGTCCGTAGTTCGAAACTCCATGTTTTGTTACTACAAGGACTTCACATTGATAGTTGGCAATATCGCTAAGAATCCTAACATGGCCCGAAGTTTTACTTAGGGTTTGAGGGATTCGTCCGAAAGCGAAACCATCACAGTTCTTTTCACAAGTGTCCTCTAAAATTAAATTTCGGGACGAAATTTCCTAAAGTAGGGGAGACTGTGACACCTGTGTCACTTCAACCATCAAACAAATACCAAACCAATGAAATTTTTTATTTCATGCTTGGTATTTGTATAAATATGTGTATCGTTTGCACATATCAATTCTTGTTTGATTTCAAGCCTTAAATCGCTTTCTGGAGGGTTATACGCGCACTGATGCGTAAATATAACCAGTTTATTGCAACAATCACTCCGGAATAGTGAAATAAGCTTAAAATACATTAAATAACCTTCACATAACTTAGAAATAAGTTTCGGATGGTTTGGTGTGTTGAAATCAAGTTTGTTCGATCGCACGGACTATTTGTGTCAAACTGCGAAACTATACCGATTTGTATAGTAACGAACATTCCGGAACTTGATAATAGGTTAAACATACCCTAAATAACCTTTACATAGCTTGGAAATAGGCTTTGAGGGGTTCGGTATGCTAAAATAAACTTTATTGATCCATAGGGACTAAAAGCGTCAAAAAGTGCATAAGTTTGCATTTTCGGCATAACTTACGTTCTGAATACATCCGGACATCCAAAAATTTATGTAATCATTAAAATATTTTATTTTAGTGATTGGCATGATAAAATTTCATTCGTCACTTAATTTGGATCGTTTTTGCGTTCGTTACGACTTCCGTTGTAATTTACCGAACAACGCAACCGTACGACCAAACGAGCCGACATCCGAGATATTTTTGAGCACATTTCAAGTTCCCTATACTTTAACTTCATTTTAGAGCTTTGAAATGGGGTTAACGGGGCTTAAACATGTCAAAAATGCATCAAAAACCAAGTTTGGGGCTTCAGGGGCTAAATCTGTCATTTTTGAAAAATGCTGGTCTGCAGGTCCCTTACGGTCCGTATGGACCTTTTCTTACGGTCCGTAAGCAGTGCCCAGCACATCAGAGTTGCAGAAACATTGAATCTGGTCATTTCCTCTTGTTCCAATGGTTTTGATCCATGGTTTTTCATGCTATGGGCTGGTTTGTGTGGAGAACAAGTCCCCCAATCTTTCTTTGACAATTGTATTGCCAAGATCATTCCTTCTTCTCCAAGAAATGATCCTAACGGTTTGCGAAAAACTATATAAGGCCATGTCCCTCATTCATTTTCTACACATTTGGTCTGAGATTTCTCTAAGTTGTTGTGATTATTCACTACCTACCTGAGAATACTTGGAACCAAATCTATTTGGACGCTTTGTAAGTCCTCTTTCGTTCTTTTATTGCTTTCTAGCTTAAAAGTCAAACTTTGTTTGACTTTCTGCATTGACCAGTCTATGGTCAATGAGAAGTTCGTTTGAACTTCGCAACGTGAGCGTAATCACGATGGTTATAGTCCCTAGTGACTATACCTACTGATTATCACGTTGTTTAGGTGTAGTGACGAGTCGTAGTTTCGGCCAAAATGCGTGTTTATGCGTATTTTGTAACTAAACTACTCTTAGGTATCAAAACCGTTTGTTTTGATATCCAACTTGTTTTCAAACTTTGGTAAACATGTTTTAAACATGTTTAGCTCGTCACTTTTAGATTAGTGCTTATGTAGGGTCGTAAGGTAAGCGATCTAAACAATTGCTTATACTTTCGAACCCGACCCATTTGGTCGATCTTTAGGATCCGACCAAACGCATTAGGTGACCATAGTTGTATAGGGAATAACCTTCCAAGGTTATACCTTATGGTCACTTCGTTTAAGTAGTTGTATGATAGGTAGTTTATATGCCTTAGGAAAATTACCAAAATACCCTTTTTATGCCTAATTGATATTTAAGCATATGTAACCCAAACTTTTATCATTTAACTGATTATGTAACATAATTAAGTATGTTAGGGCATATAATACTTGTCATAGGACTAGTTAGGCGGTCTGAACGCGTTATACGCGAACGACGCGTTAAAGTAGCATAAGCTACCTAAACGGGTCGTGATGGGTCATAAGAACTTAGGATAGGTTTCCTTTTAGGATGTAGGATTTGTTAGACCATATTATATGAGTTCCTATACTCATTTGGTATACGAAACCTCATCCTATCCGATCTTCCGAATTAGGTTCGGTTTATTTATGTAGTTACCTATATTAGGTGCCGTTTGATTTCTGGGACTTCTCTAGCTTGCTTGGTAGTTGTTCAAAACTTCTAAGCACCCTCAAGTGAGTACATAGTCCCCCCTTTTACTCTTTTCAAACTGTTTTGGGGTGAAGCATGTGTACCTATCTGTTATTTTCATGTTTTCAAAAGTATAATTGATTATACATATTTGTACTTATCTTTTTGCAAACTGAATGATTATCTATGATTTAAACTCTAATTTTTCAAAGATTATAAAATAAATTTTTGGAACGGTTGGTAGTATGATATACCGCTTTAGGATTTGACAACCCATTCCTGTTGTCATGGAATGTCTGAAACCAATTTGTTTCTCCATCCAAATAGGGATTGCCTTTGTGGTATCTCTATAGTCTCAAAGGTGTATTTTGATGCACTTGGTCCGAATGTATTCTTAAATCACATTATTTTTGTATATTTAGTTCTACTCCCAAAAGTATAGTTTGATATGCTTTCATATGTGATATCGTACAAAACCAACATATATTTTGTTAAAAATCCAAAACATAGTTTTATATGTTATTTTCAAAATCTAAAACATAGTTTAATATGTTATTTGTAATCCAAAACATAGTTTAATATGTTATTTATAGATCCAAAGTATACTTTTGATATACTACTGAAAATTATTATTTTTCTTATCAACTAAAGTATATTTAATATACTATTTGTTTAACGATTGGGTTTTGGTTAGTGTTTAGATAACGAGACGGGTGTATTATGATGAAAACATGGTAGATATGCCGCTGGTACTTCTTATATATAAGTGTTTTCATCACATTACATACTGTGGCGTTATTTAGTACACTTGGGTTAACGGTTTTGGAACTGAAATATATTTTAATATATTACTCATTCGACTTTCTTAAAAACCAAAGTATATTTTCACATATACTATAAACCTTTTTATCAAAATATTGTTTTTCAAACAATATATTTTATACAAACTCATTTTACTTACTTATTAAATTTTCTATGTATTATTATTTTATACCATCTGATTTCTTATAAATGATTTATAAAAGAAAACCTTTTTTTCAAGGATCATGACTACTTTTCTTAAAATGTTTTTCTTTAAACTCATAAGTCATGAATCCTAAATACAATAAAACCTATGTATCTCACAGGCATTTTTATGCTGACGTACCTATTTTTACACATGTTTCAGGTGCTGCATTGTAATGGTTGTTGATACAAGCCACACTTAGGATGGACTCGTGCCTTAGCGACTTTAAAACTTGGAAAGATAATATTTGTATTTAGCTGATTTGTAATAGAACAAAGACTTCATTTATTTAATAAAACAAAATTATTTGATCAATGGTTGTGAAACAATGATTCTGTTACAACACTCCCCTACGTTTCCGCCACGTTTTATTGTTTTACCTGGTCGGGGTGTGACATAACATACCTTAAATAACCTTTACATAACTTATAAATAAGTTTGAAAGGGTTTGGTATGGCAAAAACAAGTTTATTCGACTACAGGGACTATTTGCGTCAAACTACAAAAGTCTGCCGTTTCGTATGGCAACGTACATTCCGGAACATGATCATAAGCTAAACATACCATAAATAACCTTAACATAGCTTAGAAATAAGATTTGAGGGGTTCGGTATGCGAAAAAGGCGCTTATTTGATCACAGGGACTAAAAGCGTCAAAAACTGCGTAAGTTTGCATTTACGCGCATATCTTAAGTTCTGACCACATCTGGACATCCAAAAATTTTTGTAGTCACTAAAATATTTTATTTTAGTGATAGGAATGCAAAAATACCATTCGTCGCTTAATTTGGATCGTTTTCGCGTCCGTTCGAGTTTTGTCGTAATTAACCGAAGAACGCGACCGTACGACCAAATGAACCGACATCCGAGATATTTTCAAGCATATTTCAAGTCCCCTATGCTTTAACATCCTTTTAGAGCAGAGAAAATGGCTCAACGGGATTTAAACGTGTTGAAAATAACTTAATATGTGTGCAGGGACCAAATCTGACATTTTTGAAAGTCACTTGAGGGCTCACGGGGTGCCACAACCTAGCCCCTTTGCTGTGGCGTGACACAACTCCTTATATTCGACAGCAAAGTCATTTTTCAGCTGCAGCATGATTCTTGAGGGCCTTTTATGCAATTTGTCTTGTTTTGGGCTCCAAGTTAACACATTTCCAAGTAATGTTAGTAGGCCATAACACTTGTATGGTCAAGATTCATTGCTTGGGGACTACATAAACACATGTAATGATCTTGTAACACATCAACAACTATAAATAGCCTTGATCCTTCACCTCATTCTTGCACATTCAATATTTTCTTCATCTTTGAACTCTAAGTGAAGGATTTCTATCTTTGGGAGCCACCTACATGAGTTCTTCTAGTCCAATCTTTCAGCCATAGAGCCTTGTAAGTGTTCTTTCATGGCTTAGTCTTCATTTTTAGCCATTTAGAGCTGAAAGTCAAACAGTTTGACTTTCGGTTTTGACTATCAATTGGTCAAATAAAAGTTCAATTGAACTTTGCAACTTGATTTTAATCACGATGGTTATAATCCTTAGCGATTATACCTACTGATTACCATGTTGACTATGCGTAGTGACGAGTCAAAGTTTCGGTCAAAATGCGTATTTATGCACATTTTGCGACGAAACTATTTTCGGGTATCAAAACCCTTTGTTTTGATACCAAATCAGTTTTCTAACTTAGTTAAACATGTTTTAATATCTTTAACTCGTCACTATTAGTTTAGTGCTTGTTTAGGGTCGTAAGTCAAGCGGTCTTGACAACTGCTTAGACTTTCAAACCCGACCCGTTTGGTCGATCATTAGGATCCGACCAAACATATTTAGTGATCATAGTTGTATAGGGAATAACCTACTGAGGTTATAACTTATGATCACTTAGGTTGGTTAGTTATATGCCCTTTGAAAATGACCAAAATTCCCTTTTAGAGCATAAATTCATTTTTAACATATGTGGTCATGTTTTTTATGTCTAAACTGTGACAACTGTCAAATTTGCATGCATCCGTACAATTAATTAACTATGATTAGTGCCTAATGACTGTGCTGATTTACAATTTATGACTTGAATTGCGTTCTGATTTCTGCATCATATTTACATGTGGATCACATTTCATGCTGTCACATCATTTTTACATACAAACTTTAGTAACATAAACGATGCACAAAGCACAGCTAGCACAGTTAGCGGATAACTCAAAAAAAGCTGACGATGATCGGTACATAGACAGACAGTGTTTTGAGACCCAGTATGGGCCAGAGACAAGGTACTAGACTAGTATGGTGTGTAGGGAAGTAAGGACCATAAAACTGCGTCACTAGGTGATAGTTTAAGTGCCGGAAAGTGCCTAAAACCAACATAAAGTGCAGAATTCTGCACATTTCAGCAAAATTCAGCAATTTAATGAACTAGTAACATGCAAAAATATGGCAAAATGGTCCTGTATGCTTTCCTAAGTGTCGGGAATTAAAAGTGTCACAAAAAGGTACTTAAACGGAATAACTTGGCACTTTAACGAACCGGTATCTAACCGAACAACCGGACACTACCCGAAACACCAAAATTTTACTAGAAGCATTGTCTTAATGTTTCTGAGCTAGTTATGGGCTCCGAACACCCTAACACACTACATAATATAACATACACTTATACATTAACCATTACACCTTGGATTTCAACTAGTCACCTAACTTACCATTGGAGACAAACTAAATACCCCCCCCCCCCCACATGGTGGACGGTCACATATGGCCCCACCTTTGATCCACCAAGATTTTGCACAATCTTCCCATGATCTTCTCTAGATATTGCTTGATCTTGTGGACAAAATATTAGAAGTGATGGTTATAAGTATGGTGTAAGGATTCAAGAGATCTTCATATTTCGCACACTAGCACACCCTTCATCTCTCTCCCTCTCCTCCCTCTCATCTCGGCCGAACACCCCCATCACCACCACCATTACTTCCATTTCAATCCCATCCAATCCAAGCTCATTTCAAGATGTTAGAAGGTGATTAAGGAAGCTTGAAGCTTGTGGAACTTGAAGGATCTCTATTGCTTACTTTTATACACCATTTTCATCATCTTCTTCATCAACTGTTCTTCCCTAGCTTAGAGCTAGTAGTAAGACTCTCATAGCCTTTGTTACTTCTAATTTTAGTTGGTTAAAAGATGTGTTATGTTGTAAATCACAAGAACACCAAAAGACTTGAACATGAATCATGAACATAAAGCTTACATATGATGAAATATGGATGAAACTATGTTGTTTAAGTATATGTATGATAGTTGTTGTTGTTTATTTGAGAATATGATGTTGATCATCATAAGGGGCTTGCTAGATTGTGATTAAACACATGATCTAGCAAGTAGGCGGTTGATTATGTGTTAACACAAGAAGATCATCCTCATATATAAGCATGAACTTGAATGATAAGATGATTTCTTGAAAAATAATAAACAAAGTAAGCTAGTAATCTTATGAATCTAAGATTTGTGAATGGTTTTCCAAAAGAACCAAGTTTAAAATGTGATTCTTAGAGGATCTTGGTTTCTAGTTAAACAAACACTATTTTTAGAGATAAGACAAGTGTATAAACACTTATGAAACAAAATATCTCACAAAGAAACGTTGTTGTAAAATGTGTTTACAAGTTGTAAACACCTAAATTCTTTAATAATGAGATTTGTAAAGTAATAAACGCACTTTAAAGGGTAACTAAGCCTACTAAACACCCTACCAAGTTCCTACAAGTTTTTAATAAAAGTTCAAGTTCATGTTGTAGTGCAAATAACATAGTTCTTGCACTCGGTAAGTATAAGTTGTTTAGGGATTGGTTGTGGATTGTTCGTAATGATTTTTGAAAAGAAAATGATATGCTTTGATAGCATGGACACCTCCATTTTTAGGGGAAACTATGGCGGAATTTTCTAAAAATACAAACACTTAAAGAAATATTTTCTAACAAATATTTACTAGTGTATTTAAACCATGATTTTCAATATAAACTTTGCCATAGACTTTGATACAAAAAACATACAAATATTGGAGGTTGGTTTTTATAAATAAAAATGGGTGAATATATATATATATATATAACACGCTTGTGTGAATATTTGTATACGTTGTGAAATAGTTATATTATTTTAGGGTAAAATAATATAACTTGACAAATAACAAGAATATGCAATCCAAAATAATACCAAAGATTACAAGGGATAAATATATAAGTTACACACTTAATATTGTGAAACCGAACGATAGAACGTAACTTTTGAAATATTGCGGAAAATATCGTTACATATATTTTTGGTAAATATTATTTTGGATACAAGAAATGAAAATATGGTTTTTGTAAATATTACAAAGTTGTATTGTAGGATCGTTTGCACGACCAAAACGAGTCGTTCAGAAGAGTTCTAATCAATACGAAAGGCGGAAACAAACGTATCGACTTTGAATCTGCTTGATCTACACATAGAATCACTTTAATTGTCTTGTATATTGATATAACACGGTTACATATCAAATGACACGTCAGCAGCACTTCGGCTCTGGAATCAGCAACTATTACAAGTGATTTGAAAGCTCAGGTATTTCTAGGGTGGCATTTTACACGGAATGGTCAAGATCCATTTCATGCGAAATGGACAATGTCCATTTCCTGCGAAATGGCTTCTTGCCATTTCGTGCGGAATGGTCCATCAGCATTAGAACCCTATTACCTAGCCTACCGAGCTCCATTCTATTCAATCTAGACACAAGACTCGATACAAGACGAAGTCGACAGACATATGCACCAACATGTATCATATTTTTGGAAAAGGAAAAATATATTATTATTGGAAATAAAAATATATTTTCCTAATATATTTAGAAGATATATGATTTTTGGGAAAAATATTTATTTTCTGGACAATACATTATTTTTGGGACAAAATGAGTTTACATATATATATTTTTCTAAAGTGAGACTTGAAGATATATATTATTTTGGAATTACAAATACAATAATACAAATACAAATGTATAAGATACCCCATCCTTGGGAGGGAAATACGAAGTTAAATACTTGAGAAGCATTAATACAGAAATATTGCTTAAACAATTATTCCAAAACCAAATATAATTTAAGTTGAAATATTAATTATTTTGACAAATAATTATAACTTGGAATAATATCAGAAACGTAACTCAAACACGAAAATACTAACCAAAGGCACGACCCGTTCGTCTAATAGACGTTAGTTCACTGTAGGTAGTCGTGTTTGCTGAGGAGTTTTTGTAGGACCGATTTGACCGATCAAATGAGTCAAATTGAGCTAAGATACACTATTTAAGTGGCGGAAACACTTAAACAGATTAGAATCAAAGAGAACGGAGTAGAAAACAGAATAATATCACTTTAAACGTTGTTTCTGATTAATATTTCTTAGAAAAATCCGGCAACAGTTCGGTTACAACTTGAAGGATCGATACCAAATGAGAAACATACAATACCTATATATAGGCTGTCTTGTTAGCTTGAAATGAACATGACATGTTCAAGCTATCAGGCCTGTTTAAGCTACCAGGCCTGTTCAAGCTATCAGGCCTGTTCAAGCTACCAGGCAACTTACTTGTCATTTCAAGCTACCGGACATGAAACATAAAATAAACTTACAATTCAGCCCTCTAATCTATACAAACTTACAAAACAGACACCTAGACTTAAGACAAAGGCTTTAGACATCATGCACCAATAGTTTTGAGTGCCAGTACTGAAGACGCGATACAGTGAGTTCATGTCCCCCTTTTCTTTAAACTGTTTTGTTTATTTACTTCGGGGGTGAAATACATGTTACAAAGGGATTACTTACAATACAATTGGTATGGTTAGCCTAGGAAAGAACCATAGATCATGTGAATGGGTAGGCGTATACTTGAGGCCATCAATCCTCTTGTAGGACCAATGGGCATGAGTGATAGATCTATTTGGGTGTAGCGAGCCCACACCCATGAGGCCAGGGTGGCCCATAGTGGTGACTATGTCTTCCTTTCGGAAGCCCGGTACAACTTTGCTAGGTTTGAGTCTTCCTACACCATCACACATATCAGTGGCTTTGCAAACCATTGGTGATCTTTTCCTTGTTTGCAATCATACC
This sequence comes from Helianthus tuberosus, assembly GCA_030545235.1. Classification (NCBI taxonomy): domain Eukaryota; kingdom Viridiplantae; phylum Streptophyta; class Magnoliopsida; order Asterales; family Asteraceae; genus Helianthus; species Helianthus tuberosus. The sequence continues at coordinate 664 of JARYGA010035226.1, read as the reverse complement.
GGGACTTTCATTCATACATTGAATATAAAGGTTTTATACATACTCACGAACACATGAACTCGCTCAACTTTTGTTGATATTTTTAAACTACATGTATTTCTGGAAACTAAGTGGATCTGGCAGGTGTATGCATATGTTTCAAGCTGCATTTAAATAGAAGAAGTCATCCGGGGTAGTAGAGTTTAGAAGATGTGTCTTATTCCTGGATGGGATACATGTTTCTAAACCTGGTTTTATTTACGATCTTTCGTCGAGTCTTGATGAAGTCATTTGAACATGTTGTGGTTTGTAACTTAAGTTTGGTGTCAACTTTTCAAACAAGTATGTTGTGGTGCTTTTAAACTTAACTTTTATGGATGAATATCTTTTGGTTTTTATCATATAGCATTGTTATGATTGAATGCTATGGTATTAAGAAGCCACACCAATAACCACGCTTCCGCAAAAGTCAGGGTGTGACAACTTGGTATCAGAGCTTCGATCGCAGCGAACTAGCATTCTTTCTCGAGTCTAGACTATGATCACTACGGCTCTCACAAAAACATTTTTACATTGCATACACAAAATGTCCAGATCCAGGAAACGAACATTTTTACAAATAAAAGACAAAAAATACATTTCAAAGAATTCGTTTATATTTCAGTCTGAGAGACTGGGGAGTTAG
>JARYGA010035225.1:0-27788 GCA_030545235.1 Helianthus tuberosus | reverse complement strand
TAGCTGAGCAAAAATGCGTGGCTTTGTTATTTCAATCTGTTCGGGAGGACATAATCTCCTTGATTGATTATTCAAATGCAAAAGATCTTTGGGCAAAGTTAGAAAAGAAATGTTTAGGAAGTACTGAAATCGTGAAAAACAAAAAGAAACTTCTTAGAAAAGAGTTTGATATGTTTGGATGTTTAAAGAATGAATCAGTATCAAAAATGATCGAGAGGTTTGGGCATCTAAAGCTGGAATTAGATAGACATGGAATTAAATATTCTGATGATGAGCAAGTAGACAAGTTGTTCGATTCGTTGCCAGACGAGATGGAGTGGAGATATTATGCTCTCATGCTAAAGAACACTATCTTGTCGAAAGATCTTACTCCAGATATGCTGATTGAGAAACTAGAGAGTCATGAGTTGGAACTGAAGAAGACATACAAAGTCAATCACTCATCTTACCAGCAGAATTTGGATTTGTATTATCCAAAAAGCATGATGCCAAAAGCAACTTCTCCAAAAACTGCATTTTCTGCTGAGAATGTTTCCACAGCAAGCAAAGAAAGTCAAAGTGGTCAAAGCAGTGGAAGTCACAGTGGTTATCACAGTGGATCTTCATCATCTGCAAGTCATTCTAATGCAAAGAATCGTTTTCAATGCAATATTGCAATAGATTTGAAGAATGCTCAGAATTTTGACGAGGAGTCAGCCCAACAGCAAATGATATTCCTAGCATCGGTGTTGGAATCGTATGAAGGATTAGTAGCTGGGAAGATAGGCAACACCAATCTGACGAAAGAAGATTATGATCAGATTGATCCTGAGGAAATGGAGCTGATCGATATTCGTTGGGCTATGGCCAGTGCTGTTCGTCGAGCACAGCGTTTCATGGAAATTACCGGCAGGAAGACAATTGGTGGTGCATCTACTAAGCTGGGGTTCGATAAGTCCAAAGTGACGTGCTTCAAGTGTAAGCAGAAAGGTCACTTTAAACGAGAATGCAGAAACGCATATGCTGATGAGTCAGAGAATCCTTTCAGAGATGATTATTACAAGAAGGCAATATATCATCAGAATAAATCCGAGCCGCCTAGACTGAAGCAGGTTGAAGATAATAGAGAGAAATCTAGAGCTCTTGCGGTGATTTATGATGATGAAGGGTATGATTGGAGCAAAGAAGTGCTACCGGAGGAAGATGCGGTTGGTTACGCGTTTATGGCGAAAAATGAACCTATTCCGTGGAAAGATAATCGAACTGAAGAGCAGAAGTATAAATACAGAAAAATGATTTCGGAAAACAAAATTACTAGACTGTCTGGTATCTATTTGGAAGCAAAGAGAGCGAAAAGATGGGATCCGGACAGGGAATGTTGTCTTGATGAGTATGGAAATATTGCGATCGATCACAAAACTCTTGATCTGGAAGCCTTAATCAAGGAGATGAAAGATGAGGATGAGTATTGGCAGAACAAATGGTGGGGAACTCCAACTGAGAAAATGAAAGAGGAAGAGAAGAAAGAAAAAGAAGAGAAAGAGAAAGAAGAGATCGAAAAATCAAAGAAGATTGATACTGGAGTTATCGATACAACGCAGGAGTTGAATGCAGAGAACCTAGGAAAAATGGCTGACAAAGTGCTGGCTGCTAAAGCACTTGAGGTGGACTCTAACTTCGTGTCTGAGTCAAAAGACCAGGTCAGTCCAAATTCGTCAATAAATGTGTCAGGTAAAAAGATCGAAGGAAATGCTGGTTGCAAAAATTGCAACAAAGAGTGCAAATTTTGTAATACTGTCACGTATCTCAACGGTGAGAAAATTAAAGATCTGACAGCAAAGGTCAGAAGCGTTGAGAATCAGATTCTTGGTCGTGACAAAAGAGTTAAAGCTTCAACTGAACGGATAAGAGAATTAACTAGCCAAATTGAAAATGATAAAATTGATCATGACAAAATTAAACAAGAAAATGAAAAGTTAATTCTTGAAAACCGTCAGATTTCTGAAAAATTTGAAAAACTCAAAAGCACAATGAAAGATTGTGATGATCGAAATGGTAAAACTTTTAAAGAAAATGAACATCTAAAAGCAGTGCTTAGAGTCAAAGAAGAATCAATCAACCAACAACTGGATGAAATCGCTAAACTGAAACTTAAATTTCAAGAGGCTGAAATTGAAAATGAGCGAATCCAGTTGAAGCTTAACAGTTACAGCTCCGCAAGCTTTGTTTTGCAACACATCATTCCCAAACCCATCGGGAAAGACAAAGCAGGCGAAGATGTGTATTGTGATGGAACTGGGGTGGGTTTTCATCAAGTACCACCACCTGTTCTTGATAACTACACGAAAAAGCAATCTGGGTTGGTTGAAATTGAGGAAGAACGTGAAGTTAAACTTCCGGAGAACATTGATGTCACGTTCACATCTTCCAATGACGATAGTGTCCAAAATGATATTGTAAAAGGTGTTGTTGAAAATGTACTAAAAATGGATAGTGACACTACTGAGGAAGATGGGTGTTTCCTGGACAAGTACATTCAGAAACCAAAATCCAAAAACAACTTAAGTGATGAATCGGGTCTTGTGATGTACAAGATGGCTGGATCTGATAAGTTGTATTCGGATTCTGAGTTTCCCATTGAGAATGTTAATATGAAAAAGTTGACAAATGTTTTCAAATTGGTTGAAGTTGAGTTGTCAGAAGTAAATAGTTTGAAACAAACAAAAAGGCAAATGAATTTCGAGAAAGATAAAGCTTACTACAAAAAGCCTGTTGTTCCACCACGTTTTTATAATAACAATCGAAACAATTGGTCGGGTGGTTATAGGGGTGGTAAGAGTTATCAGAATAAGAGTTTTCAAAACAGAAGGTTTACTGAAAAGAAGGTATTTGTGAACGGTTCAAGTTCACTTTCTGATGAGGAAAATGAATTTTTTTCAAAATCAAATAAAGAGTTTTTGCAATGAGAAGACAAAGTTGATAAAGGCAAAGACTAAAGACTTGAAGCCAAAGACTTCATCAACATCCAAGGGGGAGTCTGTTGGTGCACTGAATGTCTGCTGATTACGTCTTATAAAGTCTTTTGTCTAGATAGAATGTATGAGCACACAATAGATTAGAAATTAGGGTTTTACTTGTTTATCTAGGGTGTTTCTCTTGAAGGGGTTTCAAGGCAAGTTCAATAGAAACCTATTGATCAGCTTTCTATTGAACTGATATTGTGCATATTCAATAGAAACCTATTGATCAGCTTTCTATTGAACTGGTAGTGTGTCATTTTCAATAGAAACCTAGGGCCTATATATAGGAGAGTGTGTCATTTGAATAGAAACGTGATGGTGTTTGTGTGTGAGTCAAGGTGCTGTCGAAATTTTGTTAGAAATTGATTGTAAAGACTCAGAATCGATTAATAGAAGAAGAATTGAAAGGAACAAAGTTGTTATGACTTTATATATGTTGATTCCGCCTTCATATTTGAAGATGAACTGCCTTAACTGACTTTTAGGGTCACGCAAACGGTCTAACACTTTTAAGCTCCCGAACCGCACCTGAAACATAAGCAAACTTAGTTATCTAATTCAAGATAATTACACGATTAAGTGAAGGATAATTTCGTCTTTTAAAATCAATAAGGGTTGTCCTATAGACCACCCGTCACATCCCCACACTTAACCGTTGCTTGTCCCAAGCAACTCATCAAATCAATTTCAAAACAAACGATCAATGTAAACCAAGCAGAAACATGTAGTCCTTTTCTAACCCCTTTTTAACACCCAAAATAATGCACCCCTCGCTATGTCTCTACTCTCGGTAACAAGTAAGCACTAACAATATGAACTAGACACACAAAGGCTAACGGGCTGTTGTACAACTATAGGCTTGTACCTAAATCGATCCTTCTCCTAAAACGTGTCAAACATGAATGCAAATCAAAGGGACTTTCAAGGTTGTAACGTGGCTAGGTGTATGGGTAAGAAATGGAATATATATGAAGTAGCGAAAACTTAACCCGGTCTTTTATTACACAAAGAAACAAACAAACAACTACCAAACATAACTACTATATACAAGACAACTAAACATGACTTCTTTTTCATTTTTCATTGCTTTTTTTTTCTTCTTTTTTTTCTTTTCTTTTCTTTCTGATTTTTTTTTACACAAAAACATAATAACTTTCAACATAACATCAAATAAAATTACATACTACTAAATAATCACTAACACTATAAGACCGGGTCAAGTCGGGTAAATTTTTAGGTAACTAGCTAGGGGTAACAAATGATAGGCTTTTAGGCACAAAATTGGGCAACTAAATCACTACCATGCTCATATATATAACTTATGAGGTCCAACCCCCCCCCCCCCCCAAATCCCACACTCACACACTAAAGATGAGGCTCCCTAAATGCCCTTATCCTCTTCGCATTCATATCCAACTAAGGACTCAAACCATATCAAGGCACAAGTTCTAATGAACCCCCACCCGTAGCCACTCTCATCAAAGAGAAGTTTTATTTATTTACATGTGTGGCTTCAACTCTCACCAACAATAAAAGGGGTATCAAGGGTTGCCGGTGCATCAATTGGGGTTAATCTAGGGTGTTCAAATTCTCACATCGTTTCGCTTGATTTAAAAAAATTTCAAAATCTTCAAAAATTTCCCCCTATCCCCACACTTGGGATACATTGACCCCAATGTATGGTTTTAGGAGGCTTTGATCGCTTAAAACTCTTTCACATCAACTGAAAGCTCTTCAACTCAAACCACAAATTTCTTTTTGGATTTTTTCATTTTATATTGTTTTTTTTATTTTTTCTTTTAAAAATATCACACACCAACTCACACCAACCCAAACATAATATCACAAACTAACACCACCCAACCGCCCAACCATAAACAAAACAAGCTAAATAAATATTCACAAAATATACAAGGAAGGAACACGACCTGACTAGTAATAGCGTGGCCCCGGAGGTCCAAAAATGGAAGACATCATGTCATTCCATTCTCCAAATGCAAATGAACCGCTACTACTCCCACCTTATTGTTGAGCTCCTTCTTGTTGGCGCGGGTCGATCCATTGTGAATAATGGAGCGGCGGGGTTGGATACGAAACACTACCATCATACGGTGGTAGAGACGCATAATCCACATGTTGTGGATCCACAACCACCGGCCGCCCGGCGTGCCAATCTGCATGCAATCTCCTTTCTTGGTCATCATGGTATCGATTGTTCATTTCTACTTCATGGGAATACGCGTGTGTGCGATTCCACGCCTCTTGACGATCAAGATTTTGTTTCAAAGACCGCTCTATGCTTGCACTCATCATTGTATGTTGATCAAATAACATCCGCTCCGAACCCGACCATGACTCAAAAATGGGTGCCGGAGGCTGTTGATTTTCGATAACCTCTTGCATTGTGCCATCATAAGCCCAATTTGGCACATAAGAACGCTCCGTATAATCGTAAAAGGCACCACCATAACCTCTACCATGGCCCCCTTGGCCCACATTCTCACCACCATGCGGCTCGTCCGCATAATCATCATCACCACTTGGAACTTTCGCATCACTTTCAGGCTCATCTTCTTCACCCGGTAGAAGATCTCTTGCACCCACTTTTAATGCTCTCCATCTCTGCCCCTCTGACTTGAGCTTATGATACCGCTCCGACTGTGTGTATGTCCAAGCAATCCCCAACTTGTCTAAAGTAAAAGGCTGATGCCTTTTTGTTGCCCCTCTATCCTCGGACGTGATTGCCTTTTGCTGCTTCATCAACCCCGTGATTATTCGGCAATACGGGATGATATCTCTCCCCGGCTTGTTTCGGCAAATCCATAGGTGGTTCATGATCAGATATCGGATTGGAAAACGCGGAGACCCATTAAGTAGCGAATAGAGGACAGGTACTTCCGGGTACCTCACTTGCTCCTTGTCCCCTCTTCTCAGAATGACATTTAGAATGCAGATTGCTAACAACAATTTCGCTTCTATTTTTAAGTTCCTCCGGTATAAAATACCACTGTAAGTACCGGGAAAAAATAACGCCGCCAACATATCATTCCAACGAGCATGCTTCACCGGTTTAAGCAAAAGGTCATCAAGAGTAGGTATCATGTAGTCATGAGCATGTAAACTATCATACTTCCCCAATTTCTTTAGCGTGTCAAACGACATCTCTACCGGAATCCCATTCATCATACCCGTTAGCTTCATTTGTGATGGCTTTTCATATGTGTTGCACTTGAGAGTTGCCATCCATTCTTGTATTTCGGTTATGAACAAGTTGTTTTTATCCTTATTATAGCAACTAAGCGCCCCCTCCCATCCTAGAGCGCAGAATTTAGCAAACACACCAAACGGGCCAAATTGAACCTCATTAACTTCTCTCTCGCAAATAAATGCGGCAGCCTTGTTTTTCAATCTATTCATACTGTCGTGGTAGAGTGTCGGTTGCCAATGCTCCGGTTGGTCATCCAATGGACCCGACTCCCATTTTGGCTTTTCCGCCGGGTCCAACTCCATTTCTTCCTCACTTTCACTTTCATCAACTCGACCCAAATATTGCTTTTTTCTCGGTTGTTGTTCCGGTTGCTTACCCTTGTCTTTAGGAGAAGAAGACGAACTTGCTCTGGCCTTTTCCTTTGTCGTACCATTTTCCTACACACATTAAAGCAAACAACACAACCAAAGACACAAATTTAGACCCTTTTCTCCAAGATATCCCCACACTTGCTTGTTACTATGGTTGTAGATGCTAGTGAACCAAAACTTTTATAAATCTTTTTCAAAAATTGGGCATGATGTCTCTACAATGTAAAGATTCCCAAAAAGTTCACTACTTTACCATCAATCCTACATCTACAACCCATAACAATGTTCAAGTAACAATTTTTATGACAAAATCTAAGAACAAGCAAGTGGGTATGAACAAATATCAAAAACAACCTCAATCTTCACAATGCATCATCAAAACATAATAAATAAACTTCCATACCTTTGCTTGAAGATGCTAGAATGCTTGTGAAACAAAAACTCCAAAAACCCCTAAAATTTTCGGACCTGGGGTTTGGAATTCAGACCCGAAAGCTTCGTTTTTTCGGTAATCTCTTCTCAAAATCAGAAAGTATGTGAAAAATTAGCCAAGTTAGACCTAGATTTCACTTGATTTGGCTAAGAATTGAGAGAGACATGAAGAATTGGAGGTTGAAGAAGGCTATGGAGTTCTTGTGGATTTTGTGGGTCTTGGAAAGTGATGGATGAGAATAGAATAATGAAGTAGAATGAATGGATGGGGTTTAATTCACATGACTGATTATTGTGTTTTTTTTTATAACCGCAGGAACCGGAACGACCCATTTACTCGCCAGGTCCACCGTAAATTACGGTGGACACCGTAATTTACGGTGTACCCTGGCAAAATAATCCTACCGTAAAACAGGAGCAAATCACCGTAAAGCCCAATTTCCTTTGACCTCCACCGTAACTTACGGTGCCACCGTAAATTACGGTGGCACCTGGGCATCTCTGGTTTGCTGAAAATTGTGATTTTAAGTGCCTATTTTTTATTTTTTTTTTCAGTTTTTTCGATTTTTTTGTGTTTTTAAAATTTTTCAAAAACATTTAAAATTTACCCTACCCCCTCGAAAATCCCGTGTTGTCCTCAACACAATGTTAGAGCAATTCGTGACCCGAATATCCCCACACTTGTTTCAAACATAAGATTCAATCGAGTACGGTAAAGGTGCAAACTATACAAAACAAACAAACAAAATTAAATGCTAACTATTTACACTACCAAACCTGGACTTCTCATGGTTGTTCTTCATCGACCGGGCGTAAAATGTAGCCCGCTTTATCAAGCTCCAAGTTGTTGATGTCGTTCCCCTCCAAGTATGGCTTCAATCGGTGACCGTTCACCGTTTGTTGTTTTAGTGTTTGCTCATCTTGGATATCTACATCACCAAACCTCCCAACTCGCCGAACGACATATGGGCCCATCCATTTGCTTTTAAGCTTGCCCGCAAACATCTTGAGCCTTGAATTGTACAACCAAACCTTTTGACCCACTTCAAAGGTTTTCTTCCTCAACTTTGCATCATGTACCTTCTTAAGCTTGTCTTTGTAGGCCGATGCACACTCATACGCCTCATCTCTAATCTCTTCTATCTCGCTTAATTGCAACTTTCTCATATTTCCCGCCTCATCATAATCCGCATTCACCGTCTTGATAGCCCAATGTGCCCGATGCGCTAACTCCATTGGCAAGTGACAACCCTTTCCATAAACCGTTCGATAAGGGGTTGTGCCAATTGGAGTCTTGTAGGCCGTTCGATACGCCCACAACGCATCATCTAACTTGCTCGACCAATCCTTCCTATCCGTTCTAACCGTCTTCATGAGGATTTCTTTGATTTGACGGTTGGACACTTCGACTTGTCCACTCGTTTGCGGATGGTAAGGTGTGGCAATTCGGTGTTCACGCTATACCTTTTCAACAATTTCCCAAAATTGAAGTTCTTGAAATGCGAACCACCATCACTTATAATAACACGCGGGATGCCAAAACGAGAGAAGATGTTGGATTGAACAAATTTACAAACAACCGAATGGTCGTTTGTTCGTGTTGCAATAGCTTCAATCCACTTTGAGACGTAATCCACCGCTACCAAAATGTATAGAAAGCCATTTGAATTCGGGAAGGGACCCATAAAATCAATACCCCATACATCAAAAATCTCTACAACCAAGATTGGTTGTAATGGCATCTCATCCCTCTTCGATATGCTTCCCATCTTTTGACAATTTATGCAATTTCTAGCAAACTCACATGCGTCTTTGAAAATTGTGGGCCAATAAAACCCACATGAGAGAACTCGGTAGCCCGTTTTATGCCCACTAAAGTGACCTCCACATGCGGATGAATGAGCATGGGTCAGAATTTCTAACACTTCCGTTTCGGGCACACACCTCCTAATCACTAGATCCGGCCCAATCTTGAAAAGATCCGGTTCATCCCAAATGTATTGCTTCACTTGGACCATAAATTGTTGTCTTCGCTTCTTGGTCCAATGACTTGGGATGGCACCCATGGCTAAGTAATTGACATAGTGAGCATACCACGGTGCAACAAAGGTGGAAACGGCTAAGAGTTGCTCATCGGGAAACCTTTCATTTATTTCACTAACATCGTCAATCCCTTCAACCGGAATCCGAGACAAGTGATCCGCCACTACGTTCTCACTTCCCTTTTTGTCTCGAATTTCTAAGTCAAATTCTTGTAACAACAATACCCATCGAATTAAACGGGGCTTCGCGTCCTTTTTCTCCATAAAATATCGGACCGCACTATGATCCGAATAAACCACCACCTTGCTCCCCCAAATATACGCACGAAACTTATCCAAAGCATACACCACCGCTAATAACTCCTTTTCAGTTGTGGTGTAACTGAGTTGCGCTTCGGATAAGGTCTTGCTTGCATAGTAAATCACCACCGGCTTCTTATCAACCCGTTGACCCAAAACTGCACCAATAGTAGTGTCGCTTGCATCACACATAATCTCGAACGGCTTTGACCAATCCGGTGGTTGCAAAATAGGAGCTTTGACCAAGTGTTCCTTCAAAACAGTGAAAGCTTGCATACACTCATTAGTAAAATCAAATGGGACATCTTTTAATAACAAATTGCATAAAGGTTTGGTGATAACACTAAAACCTTTTATGAAACGTCTATAGAACCCCGCATGTCCCAAAAATGACCTTACACCCTTAACATTTTTCGGAGGTGGCAAAGATGTTATTACCCTTATTTTTGCCTTATCCACCTCCATTCCCCTTTCCGAAATTACGTGACCCAACACAATGCCCTCTTGCACCATGAAATAACTTTTCTCCCAACTAGGCACTAAATTTTTCTCAACACATCTTTTTAAAACTTTTTGCAATTCATTGAGACAAGATTCAAAACTAGTGCCAAAAATGGAAAAGTCATCCATAAATACTTCAAGCGACTCTCCAACCATGTCCGAGAAGATACTCATCATACATCGTTGGAAAGTTGCCGGTGCATTGCACAAGCCAAATGGCATTCGCCGAAAGGCAAAGGTACCATATGGACAAGTGAAGGTGGTCTTGTGTTGGCCATCCGGGTGTATTGCTATTTGATTGTAACCCGAATACCCGTCCAAAAAGCAGTAATATTTTTGACCCGATAATTTTTCAATAATTTGGTCAATAAAAGGCAACGGGAAATGGTCCTTAGAAGTGGCGGCATTCAATTTTTGGTAGTCAATACATACACGCCACCCGGTGACCGGTCGGGTGGCAATTTGTTCACCACTTTCGTCCTTGACTACTTGAATGCTGGCCTTCTTAGGCCCAACTTGGGTGGGACTCACCCAAGCACTATCCGAAATCGGATAGAAGATTCCCGCGTCCAACCACTTAATTACCTCTTTCTTTACTACCTCCCGTAGATTCGGATTCAATCACCTTTGAGCTTCTCGTGTTGGTTTTGCATCGTTGGTGGTAATAATCTTGTGCATGACAATTGATGGACTAATTCCTTTGAGATCGGCAATCGTCCATCCGATAGCTCCCTTGTTTTCTTTCAAAACTTCCAACAATGCTTGCTCTTGTGCCAACTCTAAATTAGAGGCAATAATGACCGGTAGAGTGTCATTATCCCCTAAGAAAGCATACTTCAAGTGGCTCGGCAAGTCTTTAAGTTCCAACTTTGGCGGTTCCTCTAACGATGGTTTAGTACCTGAACTTATTTCCGCCGGTAAGCCTTCGAACTGATGAGTCCATGGTGGTCGACCTTCCTTCAAAGCCATGACATCCTGTTTTTCCTCTTCAACCCATAGTGCATAAGCATGTACCTGTTCAGAAAAATCACACAAGCAAATATCCATACCATCCTCCTCATACTCATGCGGGTTGCATCCATCAACTATATCTGCCATGAAACACTCATCAACACCATTAGCATTAGAATTGTTAGTAAAAACATTCAAACGCATTTTTCGATTCCCAAAAGTCATGTCGACTGTACCAAATCTACAATCGATCACTGCATGTGCGGTGCTCAAAAATGGCCGACCCAAAATGACATTTTGTTGTTGTTTTGGGTCCGCGGATGAGTAGTCCAAGACTAAAAAGTCAACCGGGTAATAGAACTCATCAATTTTAACAATTACATTTTGAACCATCCCCCGGGGTAACTTATGAGACAAATCGGCCAAAACAACCGTTGTCTCCACTCTTGCTACGGACCAAAATCGTATTGGTCATATAAGCCCCCCGGTAAAATGCTAACCCTGGCTCCAAGATCTAGTAATGCCTTTGCCATTTGAAAATTACCAACTTGTATGTTAATTAATGGCGTGCCCGGATCTTGGAGCTTAGGAGGAAGCTCCCCATTCAAAACCGCACTCACTTGCCCGGTTAAGTCCACCCACTTAGGCATTTTCTTCTTTTGTTGACTCTTTTGTGTACATAATTCCTTTAAAATTTTGCATAGGCGGGTACTTGTTTTATTGCATCAAGGAGTGGAAGGTTAATTTTAACTTGTTTAAACATGTCCCACAACTCTTCTTTTTGGGGACCTCTTGATGCAATAAAAAATTTCTTTCCCGGGTCAAGTAAAGCCGATGGAAACGGGACTTGACTCGGTTCACCCTCAACTTTTTCACTTTTTTCATTTTCTTTATTTTCACCAAACCCCGGTTTTTTAACATTTGATTCTTTAAGTGTAACCGGTGAAACTTCATCATCACTATCATTACCCGTGATGTCCTCAACTACCCCCTCGACCAATTCGGGTGACAAATTGGCTTTAAATTCTTTTCCACTTCTTAAAACACTAACATGATGAACATTAACATTACCTCGTGACGAACCATGTGAAGGATTTACCTTGGTATCGCTTGGAAGTTGACCTTTGTTCTTCTTCAATTCCGCCACATCGGTTGCTAATTGACCCATTTGGGTTGTTAGTGATTGGATGCTCTTGTCACGAACCTCATCCTTTTGCATTCGAACTTCATCGAGTTGGTTACGTTTTTGCATCTCCGCTTGCATGCTTTTTAGCATTTCCATCATCTCGTTTCCACCCGAAGACCCCTCTTGTTCTTGACCCGTTTGATATTGCTTTTGATAGCCTTGGTTGTTCCCACCTCGATATCCACTTTGATTGTTGTAAGGTTGGCGCAAACCAAAGTTACCTTGGCTACCTTGAAAGTTCGGGTTAGCTTGATTTGAAGGGTTCCCATACCGAAAATTTGGGTGGTTCCTCAACCCGGGGTGGTAAGTATTAGAATTCATGTTGTAGTTTCTACCACCCCCTCCTTGACCTTGAACCGCATGAACTTCTTCATATTTCCCTTCTACTACTCCTTGGCAATTTTCAGCCGCATGACCTATTTCATTGCACAATGCACAAACATCATAAATTTGGTTAGTGGTTTGAACATTACCATCATCTATTGCGTGCACTTGAGGTCGGGCAATGGCCGGTCGTGCTCTCCTCGATGCTTGAGCTTTCCTCTTTGAAGTGATTGCCATTTGCTCCAAAAACTCCCAATCGTCATTCTCATAGTTTGTGCCAAAAGTCCCACCGGTAATAGACATTAAGTCGCGAGCATCTTCGGCACTCAACCCCTCATGAAAGGCATTCATCAACTCCCAAAGTTCAATTCCATGATAAGGACAATTTTTGATCATCATGTTGAAACGCTCAAAAGCTTCATGAAACATTTCGCCTTGTTGTTGTTGAAAACTCCTCAACCCCTTCCTAGCACCGTTGGTCTTTTGAGCAGTGTAAAATTCGTCTAGGAAAATTTGTTGCATCTCCGCCCAAGTATAAATAGATGCTGAAGGCAAAGTGTAGAACCACTTCTTTGCCTTGTCCTCCAAAGAAAATTGAAACAGGACTAACTTGACATCATCAGCCGAAAAACCTTGACTCCCAAGAGTATTGCAAATTGAGTCATAGGCCTCTAAGTGGAAATACGGTTCCTCCGTTGCTAGACCTTTATATTTTGGCAAACTTTGCAAAGAATTTTTTCTCACTTCAAAGGTCCTCCCTTGATCATTATGAGGGATAACTACCGGTGAGGGATTTTGAGTGATTATCGGCCTAAAATGCGCTTCAATTCCTCTCGCATGTTCTCTAAGATGCCTTCTTGGCACCCCCAACCTAACCCTTGGTCGAATAGGACCCATTGGCCTTGGCATAGGCCCTTGTGGTACATGTGGTTGAAATTGTTGTTGTGGTATCGGTTGGTGTTGAATTGGCCTTTGGAATTGTGGTTGTGCATTTTGTGGTCGGACTTGTTGCAATGGTGTAGGGCGTTGCATTGGTGGTCCTTGTGGCCTTGGTCGAATGTGTTGTGGTACGAGTTGTTGTTGTGGCATTCCACCAACACTTGCCATCCCTTGAGATTGACCTTGCATATAACCGAACTCTCCTTGATCACCATAACCCCCATAAGCATACCCGTCTTCATCATAGCCCTCAAAATCTTCGTATCCTTCCTCATATCCATCTCCCCCTATACCCGAAGTTTGCCCAAATGGAAGGGTTGAATATTGAAAACCCAATTGGTTCGATGGTCTAACTATTGAAGTAGCATGGATAATGGTTGAATTTGGTGGTATTGAATAGTGGGAAGATGATTGACCCGTATTTAGAGGAAAGAAGTGTGATAATGGTGGGATTGTGGCCGAAGGGCTGAAGGTAAGATTTGGTTCAACTTGAGTAGTCATCGGTTGTGTGGTGTTAGTTGGTGTAGTGTCATGAGGTGGAGTAGGGATTGTAGTGGAATTTGGTATGGTTGTGTTTGGTGATGGTTGTGTGGGAGTAGGTATAAATGATGAGGTCGTTTGACCCGTTGTGGGTGGTACTTGTGTTTCTTCCATGATGTTTCTTGGTGTAATGGGTGAAGTGGGTGAACCAATGATTCTGTTTTCTCTTAGTAAAACTCTGTTTTGCCTTAGCGTTCTTTCGATCTCCGGATCAAATGACAATGGTGACGCTTTGTGAGAGCCTCTAGTATGCATGCACCTGTAGAACCTGCACACTAAACACACCAGTGTAAACTCGAAAATAACAAAGCAAAACTAACAAACTGACACACGTTGCGCACTACTCCCCGGCAACGGCGCCAAAATTTGACGTGCTGTCGTAGTACACGCAAATTTAATCCAAATAACAACTATAGCTAGTGGTAAATGGGTATCGAACTCAGGGAGTATGTGGAAAATGTGTTGATGTGATAGCTTTGCACTTAAACTAAAATTAACCTAATTTGCAGAAAGTAAAGATCAATAATTTGGATTGTTTGGTTTTAAAACTAAAAGTACTAAATAACTTCAAATCAAAGTTTGGTTGTAAAGCAGATTAGGAAAACAATGACCATCTTAGGATTCAGTTTCTTTTAACAAATATGTGAAATTCCAACTAGAAAGAGTTACATAGACATAACTCGTACATAAATAATCGAAGTGATAAAAGGGAACAAAGTACTCGGATTATATAAACGCGAGGTTGTTTCCCGATGATCAATTAATCAATAACCAACCCTAACCCTTCCCGTGATATCTCGATTGCCAACGGCACCAAGAACGTACGATTGAGACTAGAAATTGCACTATCAATTAACAAGCTACAAACAATTATGCATACACCATGATAATCAAGCAAACACAAGTTATCATTCTAGAAATAACGGAATAAACACACAAAAGTTTAGAGAAACCATCACCTAAGATGATCACCACAAGTTTTGCCGGACATTGTTCGGTTGATCATCATAACATTAAAAGTCAAGTTCATAAGAATCAAAAACAAGCACCAAATGTTTAGAATTATTTCCAACCAACAAGAATCAGCCAAAATCGCCCCTAGAGTGCAGAGAAACTGTCCAATCATGAGATAATGTGAAAAGGCACCCCAAAAACTGATTTAATGAGGCAGTTACGAATTATGTCGCAACCTCCACCGTACCGTAAATTACGGTGGTCTCCAAAGTGTTACGGTGAGTGTACACTGAGTTACGGTGGGATTCAGGTAAGTTTCAGGGCCACCGTAAATTACGGTGGCCACCGTAATTTACGGTGGCACCCTGACATGTGTGTTTTGTTTCTTCATTCGTTCCACGCACGACCCGTTCATCTCCAAACCATCCAAAGCTGCATTTTATCCCTGTTAAGCTCCCGAACCGCACCTGAAACATAAGCAAACGTAGTTATCTAATTCAAGATAATTACACGATTAAGTGAAGGATAATTTCGTCTTTTAACATCAATAAGGGTTGTCCTATAGACCACCCGTCAGTGATCCCTACTCCCGTACCGCTAGCTGCTTTCTCAATGGTGGATGTGCCACTCGATGCCGTATCTGATGACGACATTGATCTGTTCGAGGAGGGTCCCCCTGAGGACGACTATGAGGGCGGGACCCATCGATGCTGATGTTATCCTTCCTATTGCTGAGGCCCCAGTAGAGCCTTTTGGTTCACCTGTCCCAGACTCGTTGGAGTCTGTGGCATCCGCGTCCTTGCACGATCAGGGAGTGCAGCATCACTCTCCTGACGCCGACCCCGACATGGCGATGTCAGCTGCACCAGGTCCGTTACACGAGTTTGAGTTTGACCATGAGATCGATGACGATTTTGACCCAGTTTTTCCCCCCGATTTCGATCCTGATCATGATGTTGAGTTTATTCATTTGGACCAGCCCTTAGAGGCGCCGGTGGCTCCCATTGATCCGTTGTTTGACATTCCTGCTGATTTTGACATGGACATTGTTGACCCTGAGCCCGTCGTTGCACCAGAGCCTATCGTTGACCATGGCCCTGTTCTTGATGAGGCCCCAGCCGTTGCACTGCTAGATATGGGTGCACCGGCCATTGCACCTCTTGTTGATGATATACCCATTGCTGACCTTCCCATTGTTGCTCCACCATTGGTGGATGATCCTGTTATTGATGAACCCATTGTTGCACCTGTAGTACCTGTTTCAGCCCCAGTGCATGCGCACCATGCGCCGTTTTCTTCTCACATTGACCCTCGATACGCCGACACCCTCAACGGGTGGATCGACGAGGATGATTACCCACCGTTTGTGATACCCGTCACACCTCCTGTAGCACCCGTTTCTGCACCCACTGATATCCCACTGTTTCACCCACACACCACAGATGCCCATCGTACTGATCTTCCCATTACGTTCCTCCAGGACATACCGCCACCTCGTCCTGGAGAGGGTTCATCGAGGCAGCCGCCTATTTCTGTTCCACACGTACTGTCATCACCTTTTCCATTTCTGTCACAGTTTCCTCATGTTCCACCACCTACTGCACCATCTTTCATACCATTGAGCGAGCCATTTTTATGGACTACGCCCCCTGTTATGCCATTGTCTGATCCGTACCACCCATTTCATGTGGGGTACACCACGGAGGATATACTTGCGTCGCTGCAGCTACAGCAGGACGCACTGAGTCGTCGTATTCAGGAGTTAGAGAGAGCTCCACGTCCGCCTTGCCACTGTCAGACCCCCTTTGCAGCACCACACACTCCGCGTCCACTTTCCCCTGATTCGGACGTTCGTTTCTTGACATCTGAGCAGCAGATTGCATATTTGATGCGCGCCTTTCGTGCCTTAGAGGAGGATTGGATGCACATGCGTCGCTTACTTTTCTCTCATTTTCCTCCTCCTCCTCCGCCATCAGCATAGGTATTTTTGGTTTGATGCAGGTCGGTCATTTTGGTGAGAAAGTCGCGATTGAGCCAGCATACGAAGAACTTTTGAGAGATCACACTTTTTGTATATGATAGTTGTAGTTTGACTTGTATTTTTAAGGGTGATGTGACCCATTGATATCATTTGGATGTATGGTGTACTATAAAACTTGTAAAAACAATATCGTGGTCGTGATTAATGAAAAGCTCAATGGCAACGTTCTCACTACATGCCTTGTTGAGTTATATGTTTTAATTTATAACATGAGATGTTATGTGCTTGATGGAGGTTACTGTATATGTATGTTTATTATACTTACTATGACCTGACCTATATAATCATCTTTCAGAAGATGCCTCCAAGACGCGATGTACGCATACCTACTAACGAGGCGGAACTCCAGGGGATAATTGCCACAGCTATAGCACAGTATGCGGCCTCCCAAACAGAAACGAGCAGGAACACATCGAACAACAACAACAACAACGGCAATAACAATCCACCTAATGGTAATGTTAAGTCGTTTGAGATATATTAGGATATATTTGGATATTTATAGCACGTCCGCTAATACCATTTGTAAATTTTAACGTATGTGCAGGGTGCACCTACAAGCAGTTCCTCGACTGCAAGCCCGTGACTTTCAACGGCACTGGGGGTGCTGTTGCATTTATCCGGTGGGCTGAGAAGATAGATTTTGTTCTAAGAATGAGCAAATGCGCTCCCGAGCAACAAGTGACCTACATCTCATGGCTGTTTCTGGACGGTGCCCTATCGTGGTGGAATCTGCAAGTGCAAACTTTAGGAGAAGCTGCTGCTTATCCGTTAACATGGGCTGAATTAAAAGAGTTAATGAGGAAGAAGTACTACTCGCGTGCTGAAATACAGAAGCTAGAGACTGAGTTCTGGCACCTAAGAATGGAAGGTCCCAAGATTGCAGAATATGTTCAAAGGTTTCACGATTTGTCCCACGTAGTGCCGTACATGGTCACACCCGAATTTAAACGTGTCGAGCGCTTTATCTGGGGATTGGCACCACAGATAATGAGTATGGTTACCACGTCCAAGCCTGCAATGATCACGGAAGCTATCGACCTCAGTGTGGCGCTTACTGAGGAGGCCATTAGGTTGAACAAGTTCTCAGTTTCTGAACCAAAGAAAAAGGAAACACGTGTTGAATCGTCTGGTGAAAACAAACGGAAATTTTCCAACTTCAAGCAAGGTACCAGCAATGTGACCAGGAAGGGTGAGTCAAGCGCACCGGTTAGGGCCAAAACCGGTGTTGAAAGCAGAGGAAAAGGCTACATGGGTACTCTGCCCAAGTGTGATACATGCCAGCGCCATCATTCTGGCTAGTGCGGATTGAGAAAATGCGAGTCATGTGGGAAGAACGGCCACTCGAAGGATACGTGTTGGGCCGGAACTGGAACTGGGCGTGGTGGTAATCGAGGTTATGGGAATGGTAATGGAAATCGCCCGCAAGGGAATAATGGAGGAAATGGAAATCGTGGGAATTTTGCAAACCAAGATGGGAGTGGAAATCGAAACCAAAACAACACTCAAAGTGGAAATGGAAATGGTAACGGTCGGGGACCAGGCTGTTTTAATTGTGGGGACGTTTGGCACTTTAAGAGGGAATGCCCAAAACTGAACCAAGCACGAGGAAGAGTATTCAACATCGGCGCAAGGGAAGCGCGCCAGGATCCAAACGTTGTCACCAGTACGTTCCCTATAAACCAACGCTTTGCATCTGTTCTGTTTGATACTGGTGCCGATTATAGTTTCGTATCGTTAGAATTTAGGAATATACTTGGGTTAACCGCTAATAAGTTAGACGTTCCGTACTCGATTGAATTGGAGAATGGGAAACTAGTTGAAACGGGTGAAGTCATTAGAGGATGCGTGATAGAACTGGGAGGACACGAATTTACGCTAGATCTACTGCCAGTCGAGTTGGGAAACTTCGACGTGGTAGTAGGGATGGATTGGTTATCGAGTAACAAAGCCGAGATTGTTTGCCACGAGAAGACCATCCGCATCCCTATGACGGATGAAGAAACGATCGTAATGCACGGAGAAAAGCGTGATACACCTCTGAGGATTGTTAGCTGTCTGAAAGCTAGAAAGTGTCTACAGAAGGGATGTGCTGCATTCTTGGCACACATCGTGGATAAAGAAGCCGCGGAGCTAAAGATCGAAGACATTCCAGTCGTGAAAGAATATCCTAAAGTCTTTCCAGAATACTTGCCAGGATTACCGCCACAGCGACAAGTCAAGTTTCACATTGACTTGGTTCCAGGCGCCGCGCCTGTAGCCAAGGCACCCTATAGACTTGCGCCTTCGGAGATGCAGGAGTTGTCAACGCAACTCCAGGAGCTGTTAGACAAAGGATTCATCAGACCAAGCTTCTCACCTTGGGGAGCTCCAGTCCTGTTCGTCAAGAAGAAGGATGGTAGTTTTCGTATGTGTATAGACTACCGCGAACTTAATAAGTTGACCATAAAGAATAGATATCCTTTGCCAAGGATTGATGACCTGTTCGATCAGTTGCAAGGTTCGAGCTTTTATTCAAAGATCGACCTTCGATCAGGATATCATCAGTTAAGGATACAAGAGGAAAGTATCCCAAAGACGGCCTTTAGGACTCGTTATAGACATTATGAGTTCCTGGTTATGCCGTTTGGGTTGACAAACGCACCGGCAGTTTTCATGGATCTAATGAACAGAGTCTGCAAGCCGTACTTGGATAAGTTTATGATCGTGTTCATTGACGACATTCTGATCTACTTGAAAATGAAGGACGAGCACGAACAACACTTAAGAGCTATTCTAGAGCTACTTAAAAAGGAAAAGTTATACGCTAAGTTCTCGAAGTGCGAGTTCTGGCTGCGTGAAGTCCAGTTTCTTGGTCATGTGGTTAATGGAAATGGAATCCATGTGGATCCAACAAAGATCGAGGCGATCAAGAACTGGGAGACTCCAAAAACGCCAACCGAGATTTGGCAATTCTTAGGTTTGGCTGGTTATTATCGAAGATTCATTGAGGA
Source organism: Helianthus tuberosus (assembly GCA_030545235.1). Lineage (NCBI taxonomy): Eukaryota > Viridiplantae > Streptophyta > Magnoliopsida > Asterales > Asteraceae > Helianthus > Helianthus tuberosus. The sequence continues at coordinate 8,007 of JARYGA010035225.1, read as the reverse complement.
TTTCTCAAAAATCGCTCAACCTCTGACCGCACTCACTCAGAAAGACAAGGAGTTTGATTGGGGTGACACGCAAGAAGAAGCGTTTCAGTTGTTGAAAAACAAACTTTGTGACGCACCGATCTTATCGCTACCCGAAGGAACGGACGACTTCGTGGTATATTGTGACGCTTCGCGTCAAGGTTTGGGTTGCGTCTTGATGCAGCGCCAGAAAGTTATAGCATATGCTTCTCGCCAGTTGAAGGTCCATGAGAAAAATTATACCACGCACGACTTGGAGTTAGGCGTGGTGGTATTTGCGTTGAAGATCTAGCGACATTATTTGTATCGTACACGATGTACAATCTTCACTGATCACAAGAGCCTGCAGCACATATTCGACCAGAAAGAACTTAACATGAGGCAAAGGCGCTGGGTAGAACTGTTGAATGATTATGATTGCGAAATCAAGTATCACCCAGGGAAGGCGAATGTGTTCGCCGATGCCCTGAGTCGAAAGGAAAGGATTAAGCCCATAAGGGTTAGGGCTTTGGAAATGATCGTCCAGACAGACCTCTCTTTGCGCATTCGTGCCGCGCAGAGAGAAGCTCTGAAAGAAAGGAATATTGAGGATGAATATCTCCGTGGGATGGAGAAGCAGTTGGTACCAAACGAGGAAGGAACTTTATGCTTCATGAAACGAATTTGGGTCCCTTTGTTTGGTGGTTTAAGAAAGGTTATTTTTTATGAAGCCCACAAATCTCGGTACTCGATTCATCCTGGAGCGGATAAAATGTACCAAGATCTTAAGGATTTCTACTGGTGGCCAAGGATGAGAGGCGATGTTGCAATATACGTGAGTAAATGTTTAACTTGCGCCAAGGTTAAGGCTGAGTACCAGAAGCCTTCAGGTCTTCTGCAGCAACCTGAAATACCCAAATGGAAATGGGAACAGATTTCCATGGACTTCATAACGAAATTGCCAAAGATGCCCAAGGGCCACGATACAATCTGGGTAATAGTAGACCGTCTAACAAAGTCTGCGCACTTCTTGCCAATCAAGGAGAATGACAACACGAGTAAACTTGCTAAAATATACATGAGGGAGATTGTCGCACGTCATGGAGTGCCCCTCTCGATTATCTCTGATAGAGATGGGAGATTTGTATCAAGGATTTGGCAATCCTTCCAAGAAGCTTTTGGCTTCGCAGTTGAATCTGAGCACTGCATTTCATCCACAGACAGATGGCCAGAGCGAGAGAACTATTCAGACATTGGAAGATATGCTGAGAGCATGTGTTATGGATCTGGGTGGTAGCTGGGATAATCATTTACCATTGGTCGAATTTCCGTACAACAACAGCTACCACACCACTATTGGAGCCGCGCCATTTGAAGCTCTATATGGACGCAAGTGCCGATCACCGCTATGCTGGGCTGATGCGGGTGATAGACAGTTGGTTGGGCCGGAATTGGTCCAAGAGACGACAGACAAGATTGCACAGATCCAAGAGCACATCAAGGCGGCTCGTGACAGACAGAAAGGCTATGCAAACCAAAGGAGGAAACCTTTGGAGTTTCAAGTTGGGGGTATGGTTTTGTTGAAGGTTTCACCCTGGAAGGGTGTGGCACGCTTTGGGAAGCGTGGGAAGTTGAATCCGCGTTACATTGGCCCGTTCAGAATCCTGCAAAGGATTGGGCTTGTGGCATACAAGTTGGACCTACCTGCTGAACTTAATGGTGTTCACGATACATTCCATGTATCGAATTTGAAAAAGAGTCCAACACAGGAGACAGTGATCATTCATGCTGACGAAGTTCATATCGACGACACGCTCCACTTTACCGAAGAACCCGTCGAGGTTACGGATTGGAAAGTTAACAAAACACGCAGGAGTAGTGTCAAGCTCGTCAAAGTTCGATGGAATGTAAGACAGGGGCCAGAATTCACGTGGGAACGTGAGGACCGTATGAAAGAGAAATACCCCCATTTATTTCCCAAGACCCCTGCAACTAGAAGCAGAGCCTAAAATTTCGGGACGAAATTTCTCTAACGGGGGGAGAATGTGACAACCCTCACAATTCCAGGTATCCATACAATTAATTAATATTTAATTTATGCTTAATGACTGTGCTTAATTACAACTGTGATTAAACTGCTTTCTGATTTCTGTTACATACATACATATGCATCACATTTCATACTGTCACTCCATTTATTACATACAAACATTAGTGACAACCATGATGCACAAAGCACAGTGAGCGGATAACCCAGAGACATGCTGACAATGCCAGCACCTAGATAGACAATGCTTTTGAGGCCAGTATGAGCCAGAATTAGAATACTACACTAGTAGGGAGTGTAGGGAAGTGAGGACCATAAAACTGCGTCACTAAGTGATAGTTATAGTGCCCGGAAGTGCCTAAAACACACTTTAAATGCAGAATTCTGCACTAAATAACCAAAATTCAGCATTTAATAACGCTAGTAAAGTGCAAAAACTTGGCAAAATAGTCCTAGATATTTTCCAAAGTGTTGGGAATTTAATGTGTCACTAAAAGCATTATAAAAGACACTTTAAAGATTAATTTAGCACTTTAACGGACAACACCCAACCGAACAACCGGACTTTACCCGAACATAAAAATATTGACAAACACATTGTTTTTACTTTTCTGAGCTAGTTAGGGTCCCCGAACACCCTAACACACTTTATATTAAATAACACACCTTAACATACAAATTTAACCTTTAAATCCTAACTAGATTCTAACTAATCTTGTAACCAAGAATTGAAACCCAACCCCATACCCCCCCCCCCCTTCGAACCGGTTGTGTGAGGGTGGGACACCCCTACAATTCTTTTCATTAATTTATTTGTTAATGTTGGTGGATAAAGAACATATTACATGAAGGTTAAAGATGAACATGGTCTATTTAAATGCACAAGGGTTAACCCATTTCATTTCACCACTCAACATCAAACAAGCTCTCCTCCTTCTTCTCCCCTTGTGTTCGGCCGACCCCAACAACACCCACCATCATCACCTTCAAGTCCATTCCAAGCAACCTCCATACTCTCAAGGGTGCAAGTGATCCTACAAGTAAGCTTGGTGTGTTCGGAAGCTCAAGGACCGCTCTCGTTTTCTTTTATCCATCACTTTTACGCTTTGAAACTCCCCTAGCCTTGTGCTAGTAGTAAGTGCCTTAGATCTTCATCTTGTTCATAATTTTGGTGGTTAATAGTAAAAAGAATGATAAAAATGTAAGAACTCTAATGATCCTGATCAAAGTATTGAAGTATAAACTAACTAAAGATGAAAAATGGTTAATGTAATGGTAAAATCATATTGTTCTTATGTTGTGATGATTATTGTATGTTGTTTGTTAGATGGAATGATATGGTTCATCACATAGGCTTGCTAGATCATGTTTAAAGACATGAACTAGCAAGATGTGAAGGTTAAAAATGTCGTGGATGATGAAATCATCCACACATAAGTTATGAACTTGATTACATACATGTTTCTTGAAAAATAAAGATCAAAATGAGTTGTAAACTTGTAGATCTAAAGATCTATGAGTGGTTTTTAGAAAGAACCAAGTGAAAAATATTAGTTTTGTTAAAACTTGGATCTTGTATGAACTAAACACATTTTTAGTAAGTAAACAAGTGTATAAACACTTGTGTAACAAGAAAATTTTACAAAGAAATATTTTTGGAAATCATGACTAGAAGTTGTAAATCTTCAAATCCTTTAAAGATAAAGTTTTTAAGAAACTAATCACATTTTTAAAGGTAACAAGACTCACTAATTATGCTAGTAAGTTACTACTTGCTTTTATAAATATTTCAAGTTCATAAGCTTATGATTTATGCTTATTTTTGTCAAGATTGATGATTAGAAATTGTATGTTGTTGGATGATGATTGATTGAATGATTTTACAAAAGAAAATGATACGCTAGTAAGCGTGGACGCCTCCATTTATAAAGGAAACCTTGGCGAAATTTTTCTAGAATTTTAACACTTAGAAAATATTTTTCTAGTAAGTGTTCACAAATATATTTTTAACTTGGTTTTCAAAATAAACTTCGCCATGATTTTTATTACAAAGACACTAAGTACCGGAGGTTGATTTTTGTAAATAAAATTTGTTAAATATATATTTAGAATATATATCCCATACTAAAACTCTTGAATGATTGTTTGTTTATTACGTGAACTAAATACATTATTTTTAGAGTAAAAATAATATAACTTATAACACCATGATAGTACGACTCCAAAATAATACCAAAACCCTCATAAATAAATATCTAAGTTACACAAGTATTGTTGTATTACGAAGCGCTAAAACGTAACTTATGTATATTTCAGAAAAATACTCTTGTACGTATATTTTTGGTAAAGTATTATTTTGGAAAGTTTATGAAGTAAAATATAATATTTTTTGGGAAAAATATATATATTTTGGAATTAAGATATTTTAGACAAGTAAATTAAATATATTATCTAAGTGGGACTTAAAATATATTTTTCGGAATTATAATGTGTACATGTATAAATACCCCTATCCTTGGGAAGGAAATACACTTATAAAATAATTAAGAAGTGTGGATACAAAATAGTTGCCTAACTATTTTTCCTAAATACAAAAGTTAAGTTAAGATAATTAATATTATTTTAACAAGTATTATATCATAGTAACGCAACTCAAAACACTAAACCCTAAGCCAAGGCACGACCCATTCGTCTAATAGACATTAGTACGTGTAGGTCGTCACGCAGCAGTTCGAGTTTGAGGTTGACGTTACAGGATACGCACTTCTGTGAGTTCATGTCCCCCTTTTCTCTTAACTGTTTTCAGTTTTTATACTTCGGGGGTGGAATACATGTTACAGTAATTATAGACACTTTTATATATGGTATGGTTAGCTTAAGGAGGGTATACTACTTAGATCATGTGAGTGGGTAGGTGGTACTTGAGGCCATTAATCCTCGTTGTAGGACCGAGGGTCATGAGTGATAGATCTATTTGGGTGTAGCGAGCCCCACCCCTGAGTCCGCTGAGTGGACCATGAGGTGACTATGAGCCCGACGCACAAATTTGCTAGGTTTGAGTCTTCATGCATCACTTCACACATATCATTGGCTTTGCAACCCAATGGTGATCTCTTTTTCCTTAATTGCTACATACCAGGGATTTTCATACATACTACAAGGGTTTATACATACTCACTTTTACCTGAACTCGCTCAACTTTTGTTGATTTTTTAAACTACATGTATTTCAGGAAATTAATGGATCTGTCAAGGTATGCAATCACGTCAAGCTACGTAGGGAATAATGATGTCATCCAGGTTTAGGAGGGGTGACCCTTGCGTGGACGGGTTACAAGTCTGAAACCGTATTTCTAGTCAAGACTTTTGTCGAGTCGTATGAACATGTTGTTAATTATGTCATGATTGTATTTGGTTTCATGTGTCGACTTTTAAAACAATGTTGTTGTGGTAACTTTTAAAACTAAATGAATGGATGACTATCATGTGTTTTAATTCATATAGCATTGTTATGATTGTGCTATGGTATTAAGAAGTCACAGCAAAATAAACCCACGCTTCCGCAAAAGCCAGGGTGTGACAAGGGCCTTACTTGCTTTTATACAAAAGTTGCTCCTTTACAAAGAGAGTTTTCACTTAGTTATTTCATTTCACAGATTGAGCCGCAAACGTACAAGGAAGCACTAACTGAAGATTCCTGGGTTAACCCAATGTAGGAGGAGCTGAGTCAGTTTGAGAAGTTGGGTGTATGGAAACTTATGGACTTGCCTGATGGTCATAGGAAGATAAACACTAAGTGGGTGTTTAAGTGCAAAAGGGATGATCGAGGGGTTATTGTTCGCAATAAAGCTCGACTTGTGGTCCAAGGTTTCAGTCAGTAGGAGGGGATAGATTTCACTGAAGTATATGCTCCGGTTGCTCGACTTGAAGCGATCAGAATCTTCCTATCGTTTGCTTCTTGGAAAAGATTTAAAGTTTTCAGCTAGATGTGAAGTCGGCATTTCTCTATGGCAAAGTGAAGGAGGAGGTATATGTCGGATAGCCACCGGGCTTCACCGACCCAATCCACAAAGATAAGGTTTATCTCTTGGATAAGGCGTTTATACGGCTTACATCAGGCCCCGAGAGCCTGGTATGAGACGCTGTCTCAACATCTGTTAGCCAACAACTTCATCCGAGGCAAGGTAGACGCCACCCTCTTCACAAAAGAAGTCGACGGCCATCTTCTGATAGTCCAGATTTACGTGGATGATATAATTTTCGGGTCGACAAATGAAGAACTCTGCAAAGATTTTGAAAAGGTTATGAAGCAGAAGTTTGAAATGTCATCAATGGGTGAGATGAAGTTATTCTTAGGGCTTCAAGTCGATCAACTGCCCGAGGGAACGTTCATACATCAGAAGAAGTATGTTCACGACGTCTTAGAGAAATTTGGGATGTCCGGGACTGCTCCAACTTCCACCCCGTTAGCGACGAACCATGGAATAAACCCTGATCTCACCGGAGAGAAGGTGGATGAAACGTTGTACCGCTCCATGATCGGTTCGCTGATGTATTTGACGGCATCGAGACCTGATATTATGTATCCAACCTGCCTCGCAGCCCATTTTCAATCAAGTCCCAGATCTTCGCATATGACAATTGTCAAAAGGATATTACGCTACCTGAAAGGAACTCCAAGCTTGGGGTTGTGGTATCCAAAAGAAGGCGATTTCATGCTTGAGGGTTACTTTGATTCCGATTTCGGATGCTGCAAAGTCAATGCTAAGTCAACAACTACGGGATGCCAGTTTTCGGACCCCGATTGGTCACCTGGCAATGTAAGAAGCAGACCTCTGTTGCTTTGTCTACATGTGAAGTCGAGTATGTATCTGCTAGCAGCTGCTGCTCCTAGATCTTGTGGATACAACAACAAATGCGTGACTACGGTTTGCAATTTCTTACCTCCCCTATCTTTGTTGATAATGAGGCAGCTATTAACATAACAAAAAATCTTGTTCATCACGCTAAAACCAAACACATTGAAATTCGTCATCACTTCATCCGAGACTGTTTCGAGAAGAAGTTGATACGAATAGAAAAAATCCACACCGACGAACAAAAAGCTGAATTACATACCAAAGCGTTTGATAGAACACATTTTCAATATCTTTTAAAACTAAATGGTATGAAATTATTGTCGGTTGCGGAGGGGATTCTTGGCGTAGATGAAGGTACCACTGTAGATGATGTTGAAAAGCAATCTGCAATGGTTTATCGATTTTTTAGTTGTTTTGGTATTTAGGGGGAGATAGGTAATATTTTCAGAAAATACAAAAACAATAAAAAAATGCAAAAACCCAAAAACATGAGATATTTCAAAATGCAAAAACAATAGAAAACTGAAAAAGAGTTTGTGTAAAAAGGGGAAATGATAGTACATCAGCTAGACAGTTGCAGTACGCTAAAGAAATGTAATGATTAAATAAGTGTTAAGCAGTCTCGCTGGTGATATGCCGATAGGTTTTTATACATTTAGTAGATTTGTTTGGGATATAAACCTAAATCATTTCTTTCTTATTTCGTGGGGAACATCTCTCGGATATATAGGTAACCGCTGAAATCCTGTTTGAAAGATTTGTCTGTTTCTGACATACTAGGTCTATGTGCGTAATGATATCTGGGGTATTATACCAGGACTTGTGATTTTGCGGAAGCAATAGCCTAGTCCTCATATAATACTCTGCACTGCTTTATTCTTAAAGCTCACCCTCAGCATAAAAAATGATGAAACATTGAAAAATGCTAATCATGTGCTGTTGAAGAAAAGATCCCCAAATGGGACACACCGAAAGTCGAGCCATCATCTCGCTGTCTGAACAGAAGTTCTAACCTGAGCTCTCATGGACTCGCATTACCCGCTTACAGATATCATTATTGTACATTCACCTGTAAGACTAAATATAGAAAGTCTGGATACGGGAG